>APFE031648211.1:140591-185372 GCA_000404065.3 Pinus taeda
AAAATAAACACAATGATCATATCCACTTCTAACATATTTCTGACTCAACATGAAAGAATCAAACTTCTTATACCACTACCGAGGCGACTGCTTCAGGCCATATAATGACTTCTTGAGCCTGCAGAGAAATTTCTCATTGCGATGCTGAACAAACCCTTCCGGTTGTTCCATATATATTTCCTCATCTAAATCACCATGTAGAAATGCAGTCTTAACATCTAACTGTTGCAACTCTAAATCAAACAAAGCCACTAATGCTAACACAATTCTAATTGAAACAATTTTAATCACTGGCGGCAAAATCTCATGAAAGTCAATACCGGCTTTCTGAGAAAACCCTTTTGCAACCAGTCGCACTTTGTACCTATCTTCCGTATCATTCACACCCCGTTTCAGCTTGAAGACCCATTTACACCCCATAGTTTTCCTGCCTTTCGGAAGCTCCACCAGATCCCATGTGCCGCTCTTACTCAAGGCCATTATTTCGTCCTTCATGGCTGCTTTCCACTTGTCCCTTTTCGAACATTCTATTGCTTCCTGATAGCACAGAGGTTCATTGTCATTAGCAGTAAATGCAACAGAAGTGACATAATCATCATACCTTCTCGGTGGCCGTTTGAGTCTTGTCGACCTCCTTAAGGATGTTTCTGGCGCTTCCTCGATTGGCTGAATACCACCTGTAGGAACTTCTTGCCGATCAGTATCTGAGACCTGTTCATGATCTAAGCCTGAACCCTGTTCATGTTCTGATTCCGAAACTTGTTCATGACTAGTATCTGAACTATGGTCATCATGACTATCGTTAGAAATGCTATCAAACTGAATGTGCTGAAAATCAGATACATCATCCTGTTCCAAATCGTAATCCTACATCTAACTGTACAAGAGAGGATTCATTCAACTTTACATCTCTGTTGATGATGATTTTGTGGGTAGTAGGATCCCACAATCTATATCCTTTGTTCCAACACCATACCCAACAAAGATATACATTTTAGATTTTGGATCTAACTTAGTTCGCTGATGTTTAGCCACTAGAGCATATGCATCACAACCAAACACTCTGAGTTTAGAATAGTCACAATGGTGTCCTTTCCATACCTCTTGTGGAATCTTGCAGTCTATGGTCGTTGATGGAGATCAGTTTATCACATAACAAGTTGTTGCCACTGCTTCTGTCCACAACTCCTTTTGCAACCTGGCGTTACTTAGCATACTCCTTGCTCTCTCGAGAAGAGTCCTATTCATGCGTTCAGCAACTCCATTCTGCTAAGGAGTATAAACCGTGGTCTTATGCCTCTCGATCCCTGCATCCTTGCAATAGCTGTCAAACTCCTTGGAAGTAAATTCACCACCATTGTCAGTTCTTAAACATTTTATTGTTCTACCAGTGTTGTTTTCTACCAATGCTCTAAACTGCTTGAAAACTGAAAACACATCAGACTTTCTTTTCAACATGTAGACCCAGACCTTCCTAGAAAAGTCATCAATGAATGATACAAAATAAGACGAACCACCATATGAAGTTGTAGGGGCTGGTCCCCAAACATCTGAATTGATATAATCAAGAATGCCTTTACTAGTATGTTTGCCTGTTTTAAACTTTTGTTTACTTTGTTTTCCAAACAGACAATGCTTACATAAATCTAATTTTCCAGGCTTTAGATTTGGAAGTAACTTGCGATCAGCCAAAATTTTCAACCCTCTCTCACTCATATGCCCCAATCTTTGATGCCATAAGTGAATGGAGTTACTATCATGTTCAGACACAGTAGACACAAAATCTGACCCTGTACCTCCTTCTAACTGAAATAGATTTCCTACTTTCTTAGCTTTCATAACTAGTAAAATGCCTTTGTAAATTTTCATTACTCCACCTTGAATTACAGTTTTATACCCATTTGAATCAAGTGCTCCTAATGAAATCAAGTTTTTCCTTAAATCTGGTACATGCCTTACATCAGTTAATATTCTTGTTGTCCCATCAAACATTTGTAGTTGTATGCTCCCAATCCCAACAATATTACATGTTACATCATTACCCATGTACGCAACTCCATCATTAATTGATTTATATTCCTTAAACCATTCTTTATGGATACACATGTGGTTTGATGCTCCGGAATCTAACAACCAATGTTGACCATGATTTGACACATTAACTGATAATACTTCATCACTCATACCTGAACTAGATGTCGAACCTGTATCTGTCGTATTCGCCTCCTTCTTCTCTGTCGAAGACTCTGCTTTTGAAGTTTGTTGTTGTCGCTTCTAGCAGTCCTTCTTTAAATGCCCTGATTTGCCGCAAAGCCAGTACTTTAGCTTAGTCTTCTTCCCTTTCGACTTTGAACGTGAGTCGCTCGGCTTCCTGGGGCGTCTTTCTTTCGAACGACCTCTAACCATCATAGCTTCTGATGTAGGGGTTCGGAATGCGACTTCCTCCTTGTTTCTTCCGATAATAAGGATGCAACTACATCATCAAACTCAATAGTTTATGATGAACTAAGACTTATAGAAGTAACAAAATGATCCCATGATTCGGGCAACGAGCACAATAAAGTAATAGCTTTATCCTCGGATGGAATTTTTACTTCTATACTTTGTAATTGCACAAGAAGAGTATTAAAAGCATTTAAATGATCAGCAATCGATGTACCTTCCTTCATTCGCAAACCGTACCACTGTCGCTTCAGGAGAATCCTATTGGTTAAGGATTTGGTCATGTACAGTTTCTCCAGTTTCGTCCACAAACCAGCAGCTGTTGTCTCGGACACAATATTAAATAGGACATCATCAGTTAGACACAGTCGGATAACACTTATCACTCTTTCATCCATCTCGGCCCACTCGCTATCTGTGATGTTGTAAGGCTGTTTGGACTTGCCCAACAATGCCTTTGCCACGCCATGTTGGACAAGTAAATCATGCATCTTCACCTTCCAGATCTCAAAATTATTTTTGCCATTAAATTTCTCAATTTCGAACCGGGCACTTTGAGTTTTCGCCATTTGTATCAACAAAAAACACAATAATCTCCAATATCCAACCAGCAATAAAAGAAAATTGCCTATGCCTTTGTTTTTACACAACAAAAAAACTGCCTATGCCTCTGTACTTTTGCATTTAAAAAAAAAAAAAACTGCCCTTTTGCACTTCACACAAAAAAAAAAATTTCTTGTTTGCACTTCACACAAAAGATTTATGCCTATGCCTTTGTTTTTAATCTTCACGCTTTAATCCGCTCTAAATTGCTTGAAAAATGAATAACATTTTTATCCTCAAGATGAAACATTTAAGATCCAAATCGTTGCCAGAAATAGTTCTTTCACGGTGGATCTTCCTATTAATAACGCGGAATTCTTCTAAGCATTTTCCATTCTTCCATTTATGAATTGCTTTAGTTCTAAAGTTCTTGAATAACTGACCAGAAACGCTCTATTGGTCGCTGCAAGAGGGGTTTCAGAGGCTAAATCTGGCCTGCTTCTTAGCACCGGGGTCGCGAACCTATGAAGTCATTGTTATAAAAAAGCCCGACGGCGGTAGCAGAGAAGGGACTCGGGAATACAGAAAAACGTTAACTTGTTTCCTTCGCCAACACTCCACAACAATTATATCCATGTGCAAGTTAAAAAAAAAACAATGAATCCAATGCGCACACACACCAGGTATAACATGTGAATAGTTAAAAAAAAGCAAAACATTCATACCTCCACGCGCATAACATACTCTATTCAACAAGAACAAAAGAACGGCTCCACGCAGGTACAGAACCTTTACTCAACGCACCACAAATGCACAACAATCTTCACCAGGAACCAGCCAGGCAGGCTCATCATTAGTGCGTTCACTTATCCATTCCCTCGCTCCAGGGATTAAGGTTGACTCGTTTAATTCTTATCCACAATTTTAACTTGTTCATGTTAGTCAATTGGCATGTAATTACGCAGCAGGCAATTTAAACACCACGCTACCTCAGCGCAGGTATTACAGTGCTCAGCGCGCACACGCAGCAACAAAAAAATGACCTTTACGCAGCACCTCCAACACCATGCTCCCTCAGCACTCCAGCACAGTCAGCGCTCCACCTTGAGCTCTGATACCAATTGTTGGTCCCAGATGCACAGCTAAAGAAAATAAACACACAACAGAATATCAAGCACATAAACACAAGAGTTTTAACGTGGTTCACCCAACCAATTTGGGCTACGTCCACCAAACATAGGCATCAAGAATTTATTAATCAAGTTGGAGATTACATAATGAAAAACTTCATAAAACTCTCACTCTCTTAGCAAACCATCCGAATGATTTCCTGTTATATATCATAGAGAATCTAACAGTCTCATTAACTCCCTCACATCAAATATAGGAAGCATTAACTCCCTCCCAACAACCTGGAGTTAATCTAGGACTTGAATTCTATTGTTGTCATCAGCTGGGATTTTTCCTATTTTACTACAAACAGAAAATATCAACATCTTGCAGGATTTCAATATTATTCGTACCATCCGCCAAGTGTATTTTGTCTTTAGTGTTTTTTATCTTTCCATACTTTAGCAAGTCGATTTGAGCATATAGCTCACTTAGGCTTTCAAAACAAGAAACGAAATACGATCTCTGGCACAACTAGCTTTTCGCAGCTATTCATACAGTGGTTTTTCGAAGAAAATATTGAGTTTTCAACAGTTCGAGGGTTATCTTTTCTGTGTATAGGGTTTTAACTTAACTTCATATAGATATAAATGTTTACAACATTCTAATGTTTTGAATGATAGTTGGTAAAATTTCATTTACAAAATTCCTTTCGGCCATATGTTTGTTTCAGTGCATTATTGGATATATTTTCAGAATATAATTATATTCTCATTTATTACCCTAAGAGTTTTGAAAAAAATTCTCGATTAGTAGTCAAAGTACAAGATAATATTGACTTTCCTTCCCTTTTTAAAAAAAATTCTCGATTAGTAGTCAAAGTACAAGATAATATTGACTTTCCTTCCCTTTTGAAAGGTGTTGCAAGCATTATTCACAAATCGTTATTTAATTTTTTTTTTTTTTTTTTTAATTAGTGTTTTATCCTACTTTGTACGCAAGTATATTATTTTAAGTCTATTGGTAGTTTTTGTTTTTAATGCTTTTTATATTAATGCACATGTTAGCTTTTATTTGCATAAATCCCACAGTTATATGATTTTAAGCAAAAAAATCCGTTACAGTTCCCTATTGATGCCGTTTATTCGAAGGGCTTAGGTGGGTATACACCATTTATTCGAAGGGCTTAGGCAGGTATACACCAGACCTGTCACATCCTTGGAACTATGAAAAGGACCTAGAATAGTTTTCCCTGGCCGCTAGTTTGAACTAGATAGGAGAAGGGAATTAATTGGGTCGAATAGCTTAAATATTATAGATAGTTAATAACTAGATAGGAGAGGGGAACTAATTGTCGAATAGCTTAAATATTATAGATAGTTAATGGGACACAATGGGGGTGTTATAGTAACTTCATTTAACATCTCTCTGTGGATCCCTTTTAATGTTATTATCAATATGGTGACGGGCAACAGGACCTGGTGTACCTCATCTACCATACACAGTTATACATCTATTGTACAAAAATAGGAACTTCGTCAAATAAATGACTTTTTTCTGGTAATTTTGAAAACTAATTTATGAAATATTAGTTCGTATCAGTATCTATTGTACAAAAATAGGAACTTCTTCAAATAGATGACTTCTTTCTAGTAATTTTGAAAACTAATTTATGAAATATTAGTTCGTATCAGTATTGTTTATTACAACCATTCTGCCACAATATAGATTCCACAGCATAGCCATTCTGCCACAATATAGATTCCACAGCATAGATTCCCTTATAGTGAAATTATACTATTTGCATGAAGAGTCATTATTATAACTTGTAACAAATATTTTTACAGGAGAATTAGAAATAGAAATAGAAAATTATGGAGGAATATGATCACTCTTCTCGACCAAAGAGAACAGTAACCACTATCTGATCCCCGTGCTAGTTTCCAATTCTAGAATTCCAATTCTAGAACAACAGTAGATAGGTACTTCTCTATGTCTTTCCAAAAGCATCAAGACCTCACTAGTCTAACTTAGGAACTTACAAATTCACCAGTCTATCTTAGGGAGTCTATCTTAGGGATTCCACTGACCACATGGTAATTCAATAATACCTTAATTGGTAGCATCTTTCCTTTCTTCAACAACATCCTAGTTGAGGAAGAAAATACTTTCCAATTTCCCTCTTAGATGTCTCAGGTATTTCCACCCATACTTTACATATGTTCCCTAACTAAGATGATTTGTCTTTGGGAATGGGACTAACCCCATAATTTCCTTCAGTACCTTAACCAACTTATTAATAAAATTTCAAAATAAATTTTAGACACTAAAAATTTTCAATCGAGCTAAGCTCAAAGTCAGTAAAGTCAATTTAGTAAAGGTAAATTAAATAATTTACTTTTTACTAGGGCCGTTACATTATCCCACTAACATTGTCACTTGGAACTATTTATAAAATTTAAAATCATGTTATGATTAAAGTATTAAAAAAACAATTGGATAAAGCTGAATTTATTTGATGAATATTTTTGGTTGTGAAGTGGGTGTGCACATATTTAGAATCTATGCATCTCTTTTATTGACTCAATTTCCAATTTCCTCCAAGGTAAAGCTCCATTAAAGAAATTACAAATTGTTGATAAAGGTAACTTGTGTCCTTAACCAATCATTCTCCAAAATAGTAAGTAAAAAAAAAATACATTAGTGTAATATCAATGAAGAGTAGTAAAAGGAAAAATTGTGCATGGAATACATAAACAATAATGTAGAGGGAAATATTTATAATAGTGAACTAATCCATAGTGAAGTAAAATATATGAAATAGACATTGCATTTATTAAATAAAGAAATGAAAAGTATGAGAAACTTTATTAATTTTTTATTTTTTATATTCAATTTGATTCAATTAGACGACATTGATTGATGACTATTTGCATGTATCAACCCCATTAGCATATATGGATGTGCTAGTTATGTTGTTATTCTTGATTTTTGAAATTAAAATTCTCTCTTATTGACTCAATTTCCAATTTCCTGTAAGGTAAAGACTATCTGCATGTATCAACCACATTAGCATATATGGATGTGCTAGTTATGTTGTTATTCTTGATTTTTTAAATTAAAATTCTCTCTTATTGACTCAATTTCCAATTTCCTGTAAGGTAAAGCGCCATTAAAGAAATTACAAATTGTTGATAAAGGTAACTTGTGTCTTTAACCCATCATTCTCCAAAATAGTAAGTAAAAAAATAATACATAAGTGTAATATCAATGAAGAGTAGTAAATGGAAAATTTGTGCATGGCATACATAAACAATAATGTAGAGGGAAATATTTATAACAATGAAATAATCCATAGTGAAGTAAAATATGTGAAATAGACATTGTATTTATTAAATAAAGAAATGAAAAGTATGAGAAACTTCATTAATCTTTTATTTTTTATATTCAATTTGAATTAATTAGACGACATTGATTGCTCGCTATCTCCATGTATCCACCACATTAGCATATATGGATGTGCTAGTTATGTTGTTATTCTTGATTTTTTAAATTATAATTTTAAATATCTTAATTTAAGAAACATATGAAATGATCTTTTTAGAGTAGAGTATTTAGATGAAATGGTAAGTGTTATGGAAAAAGTAATTTCTTCTACTACTTAAATTTTCTTATCATGTTAGCCTCAACTATAGTCATCAATTTACATGTAATTACCATTCATTTGTAAATTTTTATCCATAAAATTCTTGGCATTGGATTGGGATTTGGTTTAATGCTTGGAGTGGTTGGGTTTTCCCTCTAACGTTTGGTGGTTGGTTATAGAAATGACATAATTTATTTGTGTTGATTAGAAACTATGACAATGTGGTGGTTTTTGGTGGTTGGTTATAGAAATAGCATAATTTCTTCCTCTTGAGTAGAAACTATAGAAATGTGGTGGTTTTTATTATTGATCTGAAATTATAACACTAGGTTGATTTATCTGTGTTGACTTGAAATTAGGAAAATCTAGCTTGTTCTAGCGTTTTCTTGTGGAAGACAATAGAGATAAATTGGGTAAATGATGAGAATAAAAAAGAAATTAGGAAAATCTAGCTTCTTCTAGCGTCTTCTTGTGGAAGACAATAGAGATAAATTAGGTAAATGATGAGAATAAAAAAGTGAATTCTACGTTGAAGAGCAAAGTAGTAATAATAAATACTTGTATAAGAATATAAAGTGTGTTGATGAAAGCTAGGTTTATTAGAATATTTGGGATTATTATTAATCTTAATCTAAAAAGAAATCTTACATTTCTTAATAATCATAGATATTTAATATAGATTTTAAATGCAAGTGGATTAAGTCTTTCGTGGCTGAGTAATAAGAAATATTGGAATTCACATTAACAATATCATCCATTTCAATTTAAAGAGGGTTAATCTTGTTCCATACCATTGGGAGATTACCAAATTTATATTTAAATGTAAGTTTTTTCATTTAATAATAGCATTAAATCTGTAAATTCAAAATTTGTGATTTATATTATATTGAGGTCGTTATTTAGGATTAATCACATCATTAGATCAATGTTTTCTTGGTATACATTTCGAGCCAACTTATGTGGTTCATTAAAGTGGATATGATTAATAAGAAAGAATAGTCTCAATAGCATTAAAGTTTAAATATTTGATATAAAAAATAATTACATTTATTATTGAGTGTTGTTGTTTTTGGAAGAAATGTGGAATGAGCGTGAAATATTTTTCTTCTATATTGGAGATGTCACACTCATTCCACCATTCTTCTTCCAAGAAGAACCCACAAAACTCGTTGTAGTTGTTGATCTTGATGTCCTCTTACACTTTCCTACTCTTCCTTTTCCATCTTTGCCCCCAAATTCCAAGTATGCCACACTCTTCCAAGAGTTCTCTAAGAAACTATAAGTGTCCACAAGTATGAGAGAGAGAGAATAGAGAGAGTTCCAAAACTGAACTAACAAAAGACAATGTCGTGATCCTCATAAGCCTTTTTATTAATTAGGCCTCTCTTTTCTTCATTTTCCATTATTTTCCTTCAATTTCCTTCTCACATGCAACCTGTGACATTTCACCTCCATTTTATCCTAATTTCCATTATTTTCATAATTAAATGTCAACAATTCCACTTGGGTTTCCAAATCCTTTTCCATTGCCTTTGCCAATTTACTTAGCCATTAATTAAACACAAGTGATACCCATCACTATGCTTTTTCCCAACATTGAGCTCGGAATAAGTGTCCCATCAACCATGGTTTTCATTTTTCCTTTATTAACTTTTATTACATGGAATTTTCACCAAGGCTGTTACATTCCTCTATCATGGAATCAACCCATACTAGCTTTTGTACTACTTCCTCAAATGAGGATGGCTCTGCCTCAACTAGCTCACTCATTAAAGCCATGTACCCAGTGTATTGATTTGGTGACCTCCTTTGCCTGTGTTGTGATCTGGGTGCTCCCACATTCTCTCTAGCATCGTGCAATAATATGTAAGCTTCCCTGGTGCACTTCCTTCCATATCTTGATGTCTTTGCATGAGCAGGTGCTTCCATTCTCTCCTCCTCTATTTATGGTTGCTCCACATCATCCTGAGGTTCTTCCTTTGGAGCCAAAAGCTCCTCATCTGCATGTAATTGAAGCTCTCTCTCAAGTGAACATATCACGGCCTTCTCCTGATCAAAATTCACATCTCTACAAAAAAATTTCATGCTGTGACATGGCAAGTACACTTGATAGTCGGGAGTTGTATCATTGTACCCCACATATACGCCCAACTCAGTTGTCAGTGATATATTTTTCCCTGCGTCCTTGGTAACATGACAATAAATTGATGAACCAAAGATCTTGAAGTGTGACACATCTCGTTTCTTCCCGGAACAAAATTCTTCTAGTGTACTCATCCTGAGAATGTGATAAGGATTCTAGTTTTGCACATACGGATTTGAGTTGCATGCTTCAAACCATAAGTGCAATAGTAGGCGCTGATCATGTAACATTTATTGTTAAGCTCCCATAATACTTTTTTTCTTCATTTGAGCCACCACATTCTGTTGTGGGTTATGGGGTGCCATTAACTCCCATTAAATGCCTTCTTATGCATAGAAATTAACTAACTCATTCAACACATATTTACCACCGTTATCACTCCTAAAAGCCATCACTTTCCTGTCAATGTCTTTCTCAACAAGTGCTTTAAATTCACAAAATTTGGATAATGTTTGTTCTTTCTTCTGCATGAAGAAAATCCAACACTTACATGAGAAATAATCTACAAGTATCACATAATATCTGTGCTTGGCCATGGAGGAGGTCCAGAACATTCCATAGATTTGAGTGAAATCTTTCAAGGACTTCTAACGATAAAATGTATTTATCATGAAAGGTGGCCATGGTGTACTTCACCAATGCACACCCTTTGCATGTATCTTATTGCTCTAGTGTATCCTTGGGAAGTCCTGTAGAAATCTGTTGCATGATCTTCAAGGCTCCATGGTGCAAATGGAAAAGTATCTTATGCCATAATTCACCGGTTTCTTCGCTCTATACATTCTCTTCTTTCGTGCTTAAAGAAGCACAGTCTTTTGCATCCAATTTATAGAGGTTCTTCACCAGAAACATGATCTACTTCACCTATCGAGTGGCGATGTGTCTAAGGAAAGCCTTTACCTTCCTAAATAATACATCATAGCCATGGTCTTCCAACGCAGAAACTGAAACTAAATTATTCAAGTTGCCCTGATGATGGATCCGAGTTGGGATTCGAAACGTTGGCAGAAAAACGTTCTTACTGTGGAATCTCCGATGAGTTCAAAAATACATGACATCTTTTAATGTGAGAGGATAACCAAACTCCCTCTACAAAGTAACTGTATTGATATCGGTCATGATATACCTTCCATCATCTCCCATCTGGATGTTCATATGGATGTCCTTCTCCTCCAAGTCACTGGAAATTTCTTTATTTCCCGTCATATGGAATGAGGTTTCACTATCAAACTAAATTTGTGAAGTTATAGCTTCAATTTTCGCTCCTCCTGAGGGCTTCTTGTTGGCCTTCTTGTGAGGACACTTCATGGCATAGTGTCCGAGCTCATGGCAGTGAAAACATTTAATCTTCGACGAGTCTTTCTTCTTCCTTGCCTGACTAGAATCACCTTTGGATTGGGATTTCTTCCCTTTCCCTTTATTTCCTTTTCCATTCAAGGCATGGTTCTCCTCATCATCATGACTAGATGAGGTTCCATCTTTGGTGTTCTGCCTTATCTCTTCTTGCACCAAGTCAGACCACAATCGCTCCCAATTTGGCAGCTTCTCCCTCCCATTTATTGAATCCCGGTAGCTATGCGATCTCTTAGGAAGGCCTAGAAGTGCTAGGCTTGCCATATAATCTTCAACAAATGTAATACCAATGTTCCGAAGTTCATCCTGACATTGGATGAACCTGCTCAGGTACTGTGGTATTATGTCTCCCTTCTCCATCTTGATCTTATAGAGCTTTTCCTTCAGTGCCAACCTCCCTGTGCTCACTACTATTTTGAAACAAGTCTATCAAGGATTTCCACATTGCATATGGGGTATCCTTCCCATGGATATTTTAGAAAATATGATCTTGAACTCCTTCTAATATGATCCTCCTCACCTTTTCCACACATTTCTTCCACTCTGCTAGATCTTGAGCATCAGGAGTTGGAGGCTTAGGAATATCATTGTCTATGAATTGCTTCAGCCCACTATCGTCCAACACTTCATCCATCATTTGCTTCTAAGCAATATGATTTGAGCTACCCTCAAGGGAATACTTGAGTCTCAATACATAGAACAACATCTCGTTGGCTCTGAAGAATGATCCTACAAATTTGATTTCACCTACAAAGACAAGCTTCAATTCTTCTTTTCTATTGTGATTCTTGCTCTGATACCATGTAGAAATTCCTTGTAGATTCAAGCTTCTTATGTAATATGCCAAAACAAAAGACTTGAATCTACTCTACTCATGATAAAAAACAATTAATAAATCATGAAATCACAAAATATGAGACAAGATTGAATCACACATGCTTAGAGATTTATCTAAGGGGAAATCCTGCTACTCAAAACCCCTCCCTATCTATATATTGCATTAGATCTAAAAAATAGAGAATATTTACAATTCTTTCTCAAGCTATAGCAATCTCTACACTAGTACAATCTATCTCATTACCTCAGAAGGTGACTCTACCCAATACTTAGCCAATTTTGCTGCCTTTCGATCCATTAATGAAAAATGTATTATAGACTATGTGTGTGTTCTCTTATGTTACTTAATGCAATGGATCGAAAATATTGTGAATAACATAAACAGTTAAACATTTGAAAACATGTTGAAACACATCAACACAAACAGAATTTAATAAAGGATTTCACTAGAGTTCCTGGCTATGTCTCATGGTCCTTTCGCTTCCAGTGTTGACCTCTTTATTTTGTCTTCAAAAATGTTGTTACAGGCATGAGCTAAAAAATAGTCTCAGATGAGAAAATGAAACTCACCACTACGTTCAACTCAAAATTTCGAGTCAAATGAGTATAAACTTGACCATATTTAGCCACTGTGACCTCGAGACCCACTAGAAAGTCAAAAACCACCCTTGCCTGAGGAAAAACCACTTATTAGCTGCGGAAAACCACTTTTGTGCTGTCAAAATTGCCTCTACATGTCAAATCCACCTCTCAGAAAACCACCCTCCTCAGGGACTAAACCAGTAGCGAAATACTAAAAATGGTTTTGGTCGGCTTGTCAAACAAGCCCATCATTTGGCACAATAGTTATTCGTATGTGGTGAAAGCTTTGGTATTTATAATGGGAAGGTCGTCGAGTTGAAACCCCTACCCGACACTTCTGCATTTTATATCGTATACAATACATATCATATATATGATATGGATATAACATTAAAGTTTGGATATGGTTTATGATATAATATATATCGTATATGGTTTATTGTTTGGTTTACCACTTGATATTTGTTTCGACTTTGGCGGTTTGCAATACAACATTTAATGCCAAGGGACCAGTGGTTTGGGGTTGGCCCGACTGTCCGACCCTTTTTCTAGCATACCCAAAAAAACAACGTTTAAATATAATATTGCCTCTACAGTGAACAAGATCCATCTGTAGCTCGATCGGTGACTGCAATCCTACAAATTCATTGGTTATTCTGGGAGGTCAGGGGTTCGATCCTCCCTGACACCCAAATTTTGGGATTTGCATAACAATATTAGACAAATCTAAGCTACCATGTGTCAGCACAAGATTGGTCCATATGCACCAACCATAAACTGCCATGTCAGCCTCCTTGCTGACATCATCACAAGCATGTGGTGCATTTCCAGGATGACACGTGTCCTATTGATGTCAGCATTGACTGCTAACTAGTTTGACTTTGACTTTGACGTTTTGACCTTTTTTGCCCTAGTTTTCCTGAAACTTTGACTGGCCTTAACTTCTTCATCTGAACTCGGATTTTCACGTCATTCACACCGTTGGAATCATACCATCGAGCACTTCGACTTGACCCAACTTTCAATTGAGTTTGAAGACTTTTATCTAGAGGAAAAACTGAATCCATTTTGGATCACTCCTCCCCACTAGAAGCTTTTGGTCCACCAAAAGTTGGTTTTAGTTATGGAGTAAGTGAGGATAAAGTTCCCCCACTTTTCTAATTTCTATCCATCATGCCTTACTTGGATTTATACCTTTGAGTCCAACTCGAAGATACTCAACGTTTCCCCTTCACTCCTTATCCTCCTATCAAGAAATGTGTCCTCTTGTAGCTCATTGAGATACTCGAGCAAAAGATCTTTGATGGAAGGTAGCTGACCTTGCTCTTTGGGATCTTCAATCAATGAAGGTTCATACAATTGCAAGTTTTCAACATTTACGACAGAATAGATTTGCATATAAGCTGGTAGATCTAGGAAGAAAACATTTTCACCAATTTTATCAAGTATTTTGAAAGGACCATATCTAATTGGTTTCAACTTTTTACCTTCCCCTTGTAGTATTTCTTTGCCGATGTACGACCAGACTTGATCACCAACTTGAAAAATATGCTCAACTCGATGCTTGTCATGCTGCACTTTATACTTTTCTTGTATTCTTTCCAGTTGTTCCTATACTGCCCGGTGAATTTCCTAAATTTGTTCAATGAACTTGGTTGCTTTGTCCACATCATTGTGTCCATAAAATGTTTTGTCTTTACCAAAGACAAAATCCAAGGGAGACTTTGGTTTAAAATCAAAACAAGTCTCAAATGGAGATATCTGAATAGAAGAATGTTTCGCATGGTTGTAAGCATGCTACACATAACACAAATTATCATCCCAAAGTTTGGGATGCTTGCTGGAGTGTCCTCGAAGCAACTATATCACTGTCCTGTTGACCACTTCTGTCTGACCATATGCTTGCGGATGAAATGCCGTGCTCTTATTTAACCTTGTGTCCATTAACTCCCATAGACTTGACCAAAATTTTCCGGCAAATCGAGAATCTCGATCGGATATAATAGAAGTTGGTAACCCAAAATGAACCCATACATTTTGAAAAAAAAACTTTGCAGTTTGTTCAGCTATGACCTGTTGATTACATGGTGTCAAAATACACAACTTACCAAACCTATCCACAACTACATACAAATAATCATGACCCTTTCTAGACTTTGGCAATCCCCCAACAAAATCCATGGAAACACTTTCCCAAAGACAAGAAGGAATTGGCAATGGAGTATACAAACCTAATTTTCTATTACTTCGCTCGCTTGTAGCACACATAGTACATACCTTAATATATCTAGAAATTGTCTCATTCATCTGTGGCCAATAGCAGAATCTTTGTAAGTGTGCAACTATTTTACTTAGAACAAAATGACCTGATATGAGAGAAGTATGTTCTTCTCGACTTATGTTAACTCTTTCAATTTGTGGAATGCATAACTTTCCCAAATGATACAAGAGTTTGTCCTTTATGTAGTAATACAATTCTTCTACCTTCTTGCCATGACTTAAAGTTGCATATACATCCTTAAAATATGTGTCTTAAGCATATTGTTCTCTGTAACCTTCATGATTTACTGAATTATGCTTAAGTATTGTGGATACATTTATAATTGGTCTTGAAAACATATATGCAACCTTATTATGTATGCCCTTCTTATATCTGATAACAAGATGAAATTGCTGTAGAAAACCCATCCACCTGTAAAGTCTTGATTGTTGCAATTTAGTTTGTGAGTGTGAGAATTGTAGTGGTTGATGATCTATGTGTATGATTGTTTCTTTAGCCATTATGTAATTTTCCACTTTTTAACACTCTGAACTAATGCATATAATTCTTTATCATATGTAGGATAGTTAACTACTACTGATGTGAATGTCTCAGAATGAAAGCATATATGCTTTCCATGCTACATCAACACTGCCCCCATAGCATATTCACTTGCATCTGTCTCGATCTTGAATGGATGCTAAAGATCTGGCAGTGCTAGTACTGGCACTGTACTGATCCTTTCTTTCAATGTTTCGAAGGCTTTCTACTATTTGCCTCCCCACTGAAACACTTGTTTCACACTTGTCAAAGCATGTGAAGGAGCTGTAATCAAAGAAAAGCTAGCAATAAACTTTCTCCAATATTGTGCCACCCCTAAGAAACTTCTAACTTTTATAGCAGTATTGGGCTTAGGCCAATTTACAATGACTTGGACCTTAGAGGGATCTATATTCAATTCACCACCCCCTACAATATAACCAAAATAACTTAAAGATGTTCTGCCAAATTCACATTTTGATTGTTTTACATAGAGATTTTCTCTTTTCAAAACATATAAAACCTGCTTTACATGCTTAACATGTTCATCTGATGTTCTACTGAAAACAAGAATATCATCTAAATAGACTATTACAAAATCATCAATGAATGGCCTAAATACATCATTCATGACTTGCATGAATGTAGCTGGAGCATTAGTTAAGCCAAAAGGCATAACCATCCATTCATAGAGTACTTGCTTCGTTTTGAAAGCAGTCTTCCATACACCCTGTTCTGGAACTCTGATCTGATGGTAGCCGCTTTGCAAGTTCAATTTAGAAAAGTAAACTGCACCTTTTAACTGATCTAACAAAACATCACGAGGAAGAGGATAACAATTCTTTATTGTGATTTTATTCAATTCTCTAAAATCAATGCACATTTGCCACGAACCATCTTTCTTTTGCACTAACATAATAGATGATCCGCACAGTGATGTGCTTGGTCGAATAAACCCTTGATTGAGAAACTCTTGTACCTGCATCCTTATTTTTGCATTCTCTAGAGCTGATAACACATACATTCCAATGTTAGGTAGTCAAGCATCTTGCTGCAAATAAATCTCATGTTCTATCTCTCGCTTGGGTGGAAGCCCTTTAGGCTCTTGAAACAGAATATCATAATCAGAAGCAACTTTAACTAGATATATTTTATGTTTAGGATTACAACCTTTGAATGCATCATATTTATCAATATCCTTTGCTTTACAATCATGAGTAAAAATTGTTTACCTGCATTTAATTCTTTTCATCTGTCCAGAATTTATGAGAGAGAAGTTATCTTTGAGTTTATGAGCTCTTACAATATATTCAACTCCATTCTTGGTGAGTTGATACTTATTTTTAGTTCAATAGAAGATAACATTTCTATTGTACAAGTATGGACTTCCTAATACAATTCCACATATGTCCAATGGGACTATGTCTAACTCAACCTCATCTACAAACTTTGACCCAATAGAAAAACGAAGTTTACATTGTTTCATAACTTGTAGTTTAGTTTTATCATACACCCAACCTAATGGATATGACTTTTTATAAGGTTTTGTTTCTAGACCCAACTTCTTTACAATTGCTTCAGAAATCAAATTAACTTGTGACCCACTATCAAATAAAGTATCAATTTTAGTATGCTTGGAAATGAATCTTATGTGAAATAACTCATTTCTTTTTTTCTCATCATTATCATTATCAACAGAATTTGAAGAAGTACTTGTAGATGCTTTAGAATCTTTACCTTTTATACCTGTAGCTATAACCGTTTTTTCGTCACCTGAATATGATCCCAAGTCCTTTCGAATAGTAGCAACATTCTTTTGCTGTTTACCCCCAAACTCCTTAGGCTTCAATTCTGGATGCAGAGACCAGCAGTGTGCCTCATCATGTCCTTGCTTCTTACAATGAGTGCATGAAGGTTTATCCTTCTTTATAGTGTTTGTTTTCTTCTCTTTCCACTTAAGTTTCTTCTTGCCTTTATTCTTGCCTTGAATAGGTTTGGATGATTTCCCAACATCTTGGGTTACTATTTTACCTCTAGCTTCTAGATGAGTTGCTTAAATAGATACATCATCTAAGCTAGTTTGATTGAACATAAGTATAGTATGCCTCAAATAAGTATGAAGACCACCTATGTATTTCAACAATGTTTCTAGTGAGTCCAATGAAATGCCTAATGTCAAAACTCTCTTACAAAATTCCTAAGTATAACTTTGAATGCTTTGACCTTTTAATTGACGTAGTGTTTGCCAACTCGTCATTGCTTGTTGAATATAAGCCAATGGATAAAATTGCTTTTTAATAGCAGAAACAAATTCATTTAGCGTTGAAATGATTTTACCATTATTTTGGAGATCTTCTTGTGTCTTTTCTTTTGACCATACAAGTGCGGTTCCTCCAAGTCGAAGGCTAGCAAGTTGGATCTTCTTTCTTTCTGAATCAACTTTATGCACCCTGTAATATACATCAATTTTCCTTATCCAATTATCAAGCTTTTCAGCGTTAAGTTCTCCATCATAAATTGGCAAATCAAATTTTACATGTAATTTGATCAAATAGGCTTTATTTTTCTTCTTCTCAGAAGAACTAGTTTTATGAGAGAAAGATGATGATGGAAATGATGGTGATGATGGAGGAGATGGAGGCTTTTCTCTTTTTCCTTCGTCTTCTTTTTCGGGAGGATTAAAAATAAAAGGTTCCTCTACTCCTTTGTTTGGTTTAGGTGATGAAGTACCTTCACCTTTACCCTTTTTAAACTCATTATATATCTCTTTCGCCATGGCACGTATCGTCATGAAACTATCCAAGAATTGGGATTATGACCCAAGTGGAGTTTTTTCTGCTATCTTTCTTTGTGAAAATACCCTTCCAATCTCTAGATTCACCTCAACAAGCTCCCCTTCACCTCGTTTGAGCCTCAACCTAGTAAGCATCCAAATATTCACACAAACTTGTCAAACCTTAGAAAAATTGCCGCTATGATACCCCTTGATCCATTAATTAAAAAGGCATTATAGACTATGTGTGAGTTTGCTTATGTTACTTAATGAAATGAATCAAAAATATTGTGAATAACATAAACAATTAAACATTTGAAAACATGTTCAAACACATCAACACAAACATAATTTAATAAAGGAGTTCACCAGAGTTCCTGGCTACATCTCGTGGTCCTTTCACTTCCAATGTTGACCTCTTTATTTTGTCTTCAAAACTATTGTTACAGGCATGAGCTCAAAAACAGTCTTAGATGAGAAAATGAACCTCACCACTGCGTTCAACTCTAAAGTTCGAGTCAAACGAGTATAAACTTGACCATATTTGGCCACTGTGACCTCTAGACCCACTAGAAAGTCAAAAATCACCCTTGCCTGAGGAAAAACCACTTATCAGGTGTGCAACACCACTTCTGCACTGTCAAAAATGCCTCTACATGTCAAATCCGCCTTTCGGAAAACCGTGCTCTTAATGGACTGAACCTATAGCGAAATATTAAAAATGGTTTGGGATTGCTTTTCAAACAAGTCCGTCATTTGGTGCAATGGTTATCCATATGTGGTGAAAGCTTTGGTATTTGGAATGGGAAGGTCAGTGGGTCGAAACCCCCGCTCGAAACTTCCGCATTTTGTATCATATACAATACATATCATATATATGACATGGATATAGCATTAAAGTTTGGATATGAGTTACAATATAATATATATTGTATATGGTTTATCGTTTGGTTTACCACATGACATTTGTTTCGACTCCGGTGGTTTACAATACAACATTTAATGCTAAGGGATTGGCAGTTTGGGGTTGACCCGACCATCCGGCCCTTTTTCTGGCATACCCAAAATAGGGACATTTAAATACAATATTGCCTCTACGGTTAACAAGATCCATCCGTAGCCCGATCGGTGCATGCAATCTGGTGAAGTCATTGTTTATTTTGGGAGGTCAGGGGTTTGATCCTCCTTGACACCCAAATTTTGGGATTTGCATAAAAATATTGCACAAATCTGGGCTGCCACGTGTCAACACTAGAATGGTCCATATGCACCAACCATAAACTGCCATTTCACCCTCCTTGCTGACATCATCACAAGCATGTGGCACATTCTCGGGACGACACATGTCCTGTTGACATTAGAATTGACCGTTGACTAGTTTGACTTTGATTTTCTTTTACTTTGAATTTTTTACCTTTTTTCCCCTAATTTTCATGAAACTTTTATTAGTCTTAACTTCTTCATTCGAACTCAGATTTTCGCACTGTTCACATCGTTGGAATCATCTCGTCGAGCACCTTGACCCCGCTTTCAACTAAGTTTGAAGACTTTGATCTGGAGGCAAAAATGAATTCATTTTGGATCACCTTCCAAGATCTTATTTCCTTGCGTTTTTCTCAAGGAATTAGCCACCTATTAATTAGGGAAATCCTCAGCTTGAAGTGCACAATCTCTATAGGCCCTTTCTTTGTCTACATGCACCACCTGTACAACTCAAAAAATTATACAACTGATAGTATAGTACCCTTGAACTCCAATCTCAATTGGGTGAACTGAATTTCATTCATCCATGAGTTAATTATCGTTGATTTCTTACTTAGCTAGTTGAACACATGAAGTTGCACCCCACTGTTAGACCTTTGACTAGTTCCTCCAACAAGTGGAACTAGTTTAATTGACATTAACTCAGTTTAACTGAATTGAACTATTACAACTCAAATTAAACTCAACCTATGCTCCTAAAATTTAGGAACTACTCTACATGACTCGTGTTAGGCCCTCAACTTGAATTAACTGAGCCAACTAAGTGAAATTAACTTATTTAACTCATTCTCGTTGTCTTGTGATGTGGAATTACAATTTTCGCCTAATTCAATTAAAGGAAAAATTAAATCAGTATTTTCCTGTTTCCATTTTGAACAATGACATTATCTTTAAGACTAAGCTCTTAAATATTTTCCTCCACACCTTTATTTCTTAAGCTTTTCAACCTTGGTATTTATGTTGCATATAACCCTTCCATAGAACCTTTTATTAGCCCCATGGTGCCTTTATCCCAATGATACAATCTTTTGCCTCTTTATATACCTTTGGGATTTGCCTTATTGCATGACATGTCCCATGGGGCCACTCAGCACTCTTTTCATTAGTCTCTACTTTGCAACCATACTACTTTCATGTCCCAATGCCTATATCATGGTGCTTCTGCTTTTATTCCTTCACAATTCCTCTAGGTTATATGTTCAGGGATAATGTGTCTAGATGGGTCCTCCCGCTACACCATGGACCAATCACAGTGTTGTTTTGGTGAGCTGGCTCTAACAACTGCCACATGCACCCAACGCCTAGTCAGCCTGACGCTTCCCTTTTGCGTTGCTCAAACGCCTTCTAGGTCTTGCAAGGAGGATTATGTCATGCTATCATCAATAGGGACACATGGAGCTATGGAGTGGTGACACGTGTTACCCAAAGATATCTCATTCGGGTACATAAACACTCCAAAAACCCCTACCACAGGTCCACCATACTAGACTTTCATTGTGTTAGTGTTGATGTCATTTGTGACCACTCATGTGTAGTCACATAGCCTACTGGTTTCATCTTAGAACTTAACTTATGTCCATTGTTTTATCCTTCGAGCTTTTACCCAACGAGATGAGCTATGATGGGCTCCACCATCCATCCACTAATATGTTGCCATGTTTCCTCCTATCAAGGGAGAGAGAAAGTGATCCCAAGCCTTGGTTTTGTGCCATTTCATTTTACAAAATTGTAAGGGTCCTGGCCACACTGCGCTCCTATTCTCCATTTTCCATGTTGTCTAGCCTATCTAGACAAATGTTGCAAACAAAAATATTGGTTTCGACACCCCTATACAAGGTTTATAAAATTGGGAAGGGGGAGTCAAAATGAATTTCCATGTATCTGTCGATCAATGGTTTGGGCGAACCACCCATTTCTACATGACTAGACACGTTAACCCTTACACTAGTTGAGCCATTAGAATTCCTCTTGATGCACCAATGGGACGCATGGGGAGAAATCTGCCAACAAACATGCATGCATTATAATCATCACATCTTCCCTGCTAATGTCATAGCGCTAGTTCCTTTAAGACCCACATAATATTTTTTATGGTATACCCACTGGGCTACCTCTGTCGGGTTGTGTTGTTATGTTGGCTTTTCCTTGACCCAATGATCTAGGTGGATCTTCATAAAGTACCATGGCATGGTAAAAGGACCAAAACTCAAACTAGCAGAATCTAAATAAAATTAACATCGGATTGAAGTTCTCGTCAGCCTGATTCCAATGGTGTGAATGACACCCAAATCCGAGTTCATATGAAGAAGTAAGAGAAACTAAAATTTTATGTTTGACTTGTCAAGGTGGTAGGAGGAGTGATGTGGCAAACACTATCAGTGAATGGGGAAGCACCAAGTGGTAGGATTTCATTGGTCTCGCATATCACATATCACAACAAGGAGAAGAAGCAACTTAAGGAAAACCGACCCTAGGCAAGTTGCAATGTGATAATCACATATCACAATCACAAAAAGGAAAAGTGTTAAGAATCGGCCCCCGACAGAGCCAGTTGCGATGCGATAAATGTTAGAAAATTATATATTACAGAGCAATGGAACACATAAAATATTGCAGAAATATAAACATAGAAAATGCTTAAAACAAGAGAGACACAAATATACATGGTTCACCCAATTTGGGTTATGTCCACAAAGAAACAACCTGTCCTTCCTTTTATATTATCCTTTCTCTCTCAGAATACACATCTACATAGCCACAATACAATTCCCTCATATATAGTGAGGGGTTCCTTCTAGGGAAAAAAAACCCTAAATTAAACATAACCTCTACAGTTAGTTTTTTGCCTAATGAATGACCCAGATTAACAAAGGTATTACAACATTTTATGAGGCAATTTTACATCTATTTTTAGCTTCAGTGGCACTGCTCCTGATCCCTTGCCAGGGGGGGGGCTCTAAAGAATCATTGCCGCCTCCCCTAGACCCCCTGGGTGGCGCGCATAAACGGGTGGCACTGCTGCCACATTACGAAATGGGGTCCAATGCAACAATACCTCTAAATAAAGAAGATAATCAGGCTTCACACCC
Organism: Pinus taeda; assembly: GCA_000404065.3. NCBI lineage: Eukaryota > Viridiplantae > Streptophyta > Pinopsida > Pinales > Pinaceae > Pinus > Pinus taeda. The sequence goes on from APFE031648211.1 coordinate 163,173, forward strand.
AACAATAAAATTGCAATCACAGATTGCAGTAGGAGCTGTCGAATGGGGTATCACCTGGCTTTTGCTGATTGAAATTTGTGATGAGTTTCGGAACTGATATTTTATACACCATATTTCATAAACCCGATAGGTTCATTGTTATTGTAGTGGTATGGACTTTGATATCCACCAAGGGGAAGCACTAATTGTGATTTTCGATGGCGTTCCTAGATGCAATATTTTATATGTTATATTTCATAGTCCCAGTGGGTCCACTGCATCGTAGAACACTTGTTATATGGGTTTTGGTTCATCACCAATTGGAAACGCCGATGGATTATCAGCATCGATAAAGCGGCCAGGGCAAGGTAAATGCTCGATGAATGCAATTAAAGATTTTATCCATGTTTGCAAGTATATTTCCACATACTATTCAGGGGGCCAAGAATCTCTATTGGTAAACGCCTGCCTGCTTAACTTGGTCTATGGTTGGAAATTGCCAAGTATTAAGAGATTTTCGCCATGATTATATAAAAGGCCATTTGTATCGGAAGGGGGCAAAGGCGATTAGCAGAATAGTTTAGAAGCATTTCACACAGTGGCCCCTAACCTAGCAGTAGGTTGTTACCTCACCTTGAGCAGCAAGGAGGTTTCAAGCAGTTGCAGAAGGCCCACTTATCCAAATTGGGTGTTTGGATAGGGGTTTTTACACTATTGTTTGTCAGGATTTCAGTGGTAATGTATGTTTCTGAAGCTAGGCTCTCCATATCGTCAACCTTCCAGATTGGAGGTATAAGGATTGTAAATAATGTTCCTTGTACTTTTATCTCTTTTTATGCCACTTAATGAATGAAGGCCTCCCCACTATTGAGTAGGGCTCGGAGACGTATTCAAAATTGGATGAACTCCATAATAAAATGATTTTGTCATGGTTTCTTTATTGTCATGTTATTTCCGTATTATTTTCTTTGTTTTTAACTTCCATGGTTAATAAGCTATGTTATATGTCATTCTGATGCATCTACAAGTAAAAGATCTTGGATCAAGTTTGGTATCAGAGCAAGTCTTTGTTAATCAGAATTGCATGAGTATATGCTAACTTGGAACAAGGTGCGAAAGGGAAAAGTAAATCTTAAGTCCTTTTATCTTGAAGCAGGATGTTCACAATGAAGAAGAAACGTGGAAAATGAAGAAGTTCATTGGGAAGAGAAACACAATTTCTGTAAGGTATTCTATAATATAGCCGATAAAGTGGACAAGTTGTTTTTAGAGTATGAGAAGTCACTTGGGCACGAGAAGAAAGATGTTGATGACAATAGATTATTACATCATGGAGATGATGGATAAGAACCCCCTCCATCTCCATCTTCTAGTGACAATTCTGCTTCTTCTTCTTCTCATCATTCTTGCAGACGTCATAGACATACATCTAAGAAACCTTTCCTTAAACTATTTGTAAATTTTGATTGGATTAGTAAAATTGAGGTCTACTTCAGAAATCAACATATCAAGGAAGATGAGGCAAAGTTCCAGTTGGCATCCCTTCAACTCAGTGGCACCATTCTCATTTGGTGGGAGAGCAGATTACAAGGAAGCAAAAATGTGGGTAACCTTCTTTCCTCATGGTGAAATTTTGTTTCTACATTGAAGAATTTTTTTTACTGTCTTTGATATAAACAAAAAACATTAATCAAATGGAAGCACCTAAGGCAAAGCAAGGGTCAAAATGTGCAAAACTTCACTGAAGAATTTAGGAAACAATCAGTGAATTTGAGCATTCCATTAGATTTAGCAGAGAGTGTAACTAAGTATATTGGTTCCTTACATAGTTACATAAGGAATTCATTACTATTTTTCAAGCCTTCTACTATTGATGAGGCTAGTGTGAAGGCAATGCATCTTGAGAGTAGGGGGACACATGAACAAAATGACCACCCAAAAGGAGCTGCAATTTCCAAGAGAAGAGAGGAAACCATTGTGAGAAAGAGTGACACGATGAAGAGAATTGCTGGAAATTGCACCCTGAGTTGAGGTCTAAGAGGAATGACAGAAAGGAGAGGTAAAAGACAATTGCTACCATGCGACAAGATCGCAATTCTGAATCAGAGGAATATGAGAAGGTTACAATTGTGGGATTTTCATGAGGTAGACCAATTGACTAGGATCGGATTTTGGTGATGAAAGGAAGATTGGAGCTCTTTGGATCGTAGCAAATGGACTCGTCGATTTGGGTTTCGATTTGGGTGATGAAAGAAAAGTTTCAATAGATATTATACCAAAGGTGAACGGGACACCCAATGTGACATGGCTCCAAGAACTTGAGGAGATCAACCAAGGCTTTCAAGTAGAGAATACTGAACTAAGGAGACTCCTAAAGGAAGTAGAAATGGAGAAAAAAGGTTTCTACACTAGATGTAACTTAAGGACGAGGACTTAGAAAAGACACAACATAACAACCTTGAGGTAAAAAGTGACTCTTTGGTTTCATCTACCTTTCTTGATGATGGTTTTTTTGCTTTTGAAAAATATACTATAGGTATCAGATCCAAATTGTTGAAGAAAATTGGGTATCAGGGGAACGACCTCGACATTAATGGCCAGGGCATCATGAACCCTATCAAAGTGGAGGAATTGCCTCGTCATGGAGGACTCAGGTATGTGAGGAAGGAGGTTAGGGAATTCTCCAAAACAGCCAATGACCCACCAATGATAGATGATGAGGGAACCTCATAAGATTCCAGTGATAGTGAGGGATCAATTAACACTTATTAGAGACACATCAGTAGAAAGCATTCCAAGATGATCCAGAGAGTCTAGAAAAGGAATAATCATTGAAAAAAGTATGAACATCATAAACCTTCATGTCAGACACGTCAGGCCCAAAAAGCACCGATGAAGGATCCAGTCATTAAGGATATTCCACAAACAAATCTGCCACATGAAGATGACCCATTTACTTTATTAAGTAAAAGATGCCTTTTTTAGATAATATCTTCTTATGGCCACGATTTGTAAATCATGCATTGCAAGTAAATTTAAAAAGTGATGATGTGTTTTCCATCGCTTCAAAATGCAACGATGACATTTGTGGCTTTTTATTATGACTAGTTTGGGTATTGGTTTCTATCATGGAAAACTTGACCAAAGAGTGTGTGTTATAAACTCTTGGCAAGTGTGGGGTTGTTTGAGTCATGTATGGTTTGTATATGATCACAACGGATGTACCAGCATTGTGTGTAGGTGGTTGAAATTGTTGTTTGATGAGGACATAAGCAGTTCTTAAAAGAATTCATCCGAGTAAAGCTCGGTGGATGGAGAAAGAAAAATTGAGGGAGATATTTCCTCACTTGCCAATTGACTAAAAAGGCTTTTGGCGGTCCAAAATATCTTAGTGGGGAGGATTGATCTAGGTGGATCTTTAGAAAGCACCAGTGGCATGGTAAAAGACTCAAAAATCAAAGTGGAAAAATCTATATAAACTTAGCATCGTATCTAATTCCTCGTCGTCCTGATTCCAACAGTGCGAACGACACCCAAATCCGAGTTCATATGAAGAAGTTAGAGCAAGTCAAAGTTTATGTTTGAATTTTCTAGGTGGCAGGAGGAGTGACATGGCAGACACTCTCACTGAATGGGGAAGCGCCAAGTGGCAGGCTATCATTGGTCCCACATATCGCATATCGCAAAAAGGAGAAGAAGCGGCTTAAGGAAAATTAGCCTTAGGCAAGTTGCGATGCAATAATCGAATATCGTAATCACAAAAAGGAAAAGTGTTAGGAATCGACCGCCGGTAGAGCTAGTTGTGATGTGATAAAATCACAATTGCAGATTGCAATGGGAGTAGTGGAATGGGGTATCACCCAGCCTCTGCCGATTGTGATTTGAGATGGGCATTGAACTTGATATTTTATACATTGTATTTCATAACCACGGTAGGTCCGTCGTTATCGTAGTTATATGGACTTTTATATCCACCGAGGGAAAGTGCCGATTGTGATTTGTGATGGCTTTCCTAGATGTGATAATTTATATGTTATATTGTGTAATCCCGATGGCTCTAGCGTATCATGGAATGCCGATTGTATGGGTTTTGGTTCATCTTCGATTGGAAACACCGATGCATTATTAGCGCCCATAAAGCCATCGGGGCAAGGTTAATGCTCGTTCAATGTAGTTAAAGAGTTTCTCCATGATTGTAAGTCCATTGCCGCATACTATATAGGGGCATGAGAATATCTGTTGGTAAACACTCACATGCTTAACTTCGTCTGTGGTTGGAAACTGCCTAGGTATTAAGGAATTTGTCGCCATGCTTATATAAAAGGCCATTTGTTTCGGAAAGGGGTAGAGGGGATTGATGAAATAGTTCAGAAACATTGCACACAACATAACCTAACCTTGCAGTAGGCTGGGACCTCGCCTTGAGCAGCAGGGAGGTTTCGAATAGTTGCAGAAGGCCCAATTATCCAAATTGGGTGTTTGGATAGGAATTTTTGCACAATTGTTTGCCAGGATTTCATTAGTAATATTTGTTTCTGAAGATGGGCTCTCCACTCTTCGTCCATCTTCCATCTTGAAGTATAAGGATTGTAAAGAATGTTTCTTGTACTTTTATCTCTTTTTATGCCACTTAATGAATGAAGGCCACCCCAGTACTAAGTAGGGCCCATAGACATAGTCCAAATTGGACAAACTCCATAATAAAATCATTATGTCATGGTTTCTCTCTTATCATGTTATTTCAACATTGTTTTCTATGTTTTTAAGTTCCATCATTAATAATATTTATTATATGTAATTCTGATGCATCTATAAGTAAAAGATCTTGGATCACCTAATCAATATGTTCCCTTTTGTTACATTGTTTGCTCCATGTCTGCCTGAAACTTTGGATAGAATCTATGCTAAAGAATCCAACAATTTGGATGCTCCACCAAACATAACATGCTCAAATGAGTCGTTCAACAATACTTGTCTCTGCAAACTTTGAATTTGGGGTTACCTATCTTTGACTGACCATAACTTTTGATCCAGGATGCTATTTTCAAACTTATACATACCATTGGAATGCTCTTTCAAATCTCTATGTATCTCAGTAGGTTCCAATAAAATTTTACATTTTTTTTTAGATGGATATTTCTCCAAATATCATGCACCTTCACAAATTGATTCACCAATCTGCTTGGAAATATCTGAGCCTTGAAGCAACCTTTTCATCATTTTGTTTTCATTCTCCATCAATTTATTTCCGTTTCCTCCAATGAAGACACATTTCCAACAATATCCCCCTTTGGCATTGATGGAAACATTGTAATAAAACAAAACATCATCATGTAAACATGTCAAGTATGATTGTCTCAAATCAGTCCTTTGGATGCTACTCCCCCTGGTTTGTACTTCTCTTGTGTTGTATTTTTCTTGTTGTGTTGATTTTTTCCTTTTGCATCATGACTTCTTGTTGTTGTTGTTCGATCGCTAATACCTAAGGCCATAACTTTTCATCCAAGAGGCTATTTTAAAATTTCCACACACCATTGGAAATCTATTTCATATCTCTCTCCATCTAAGTGGGTTCAATAGCATTTGAGATGATATTTTAAGATGGAAATGTCTCCAATATCCCACACCTTGAAAAATTGCTTCACTAATCTATTCTGAAACATCTGAGCCTTACAACACGTTTTCCATCATTTTCTTTTCCTTCACTATCAATGTGTTTCATATTCCATCAATGCTAACCCATTTCTAAGAATATTTCCCTTTGGCATTGATCAAAACACCATAATTAAACAAATCATCATCATGGAAACAAATCAGATATGATTGTCTCAAGTTGGTCCTTTGGATGCAGCTCCCTGTGAGATATACTTCGCTTGTGTTGTATTGTTGTCATTGTCCTTTTCCATCATGAATTATCCTTATTGTTGTTTGACCACTAAGACCTCTCCCTCTTTAACATCAATGGTAAAAACACCAACATTATCCTCCTGTAACCTTACTCCCCCTCTCAACAATCTTCCCCTGTCTTGTTGATCCTGTGAACCTACTAACAACTTCTTCTTATGTCAAAAACTTAGGTACATCTGATGTAATCTAGAAGCCTCATATCTATCCTGTGAAGAATGTTGAGTTGAAAGGAGAGGAGTAATTACTCTCAATATTTGCCTCAAATAGTGAAAAGGTATCTCTTGCTAAAACAACTCATGCTAGTACAATTGAAGCATGAGAGAAAATAATTCCTTCTTGTCTAGGTCTCATTAGGCTTACATTCATAATATTGCCTACCTAGACACATACACTTGATCTCTAGAAACAAGGAAAACCTTTCCTATGCATGAGACCATCAATTTGTCAATTGATTAACAACAAAGTACAACACTTAGAAGTGCTTGCTTGATAAAAAAGAGGGACTCTTACCAAATCATCCCTTAACTAATAACTCATACACTACTTAACAAACTTATAATAGTAGTAGACTCATCGTAATATGTTTGACTCATCATGAACCAATCATATAAATAAAGACTTTCTTACCAACACTTGGACTCATATTGACAATATGAATGCAATACTCTAATAAAAATCTAATGACTGTGAATACCAATTGATGGTACCTTTGATACGAAGTGCTAATACCAATTGTTAATACCTTTGTGATCAATGATGACAATTGTTGAATTGATGCCACTAATAGCACTTTTTGAGTACTTTCTAATTGAGTTCCCTCATCCTCTAATCATTCTCCTTTCACCACAATTATTATTCCTAATACCAATTACCAATTGGAATAGTCTAAAAGCATCACAACATTCAATCCATTCATCATATCTACAACTAAAAATTATGATCACTCAAACATAACATGGAACAAACACCATTAGCCTTTCTCTTGTAGAAAACAACTGATACCAATTAATGATACTAATTGTCAATGAATAATATGATACTTAACTATTGACTTGAGTATTACTCCCCCTATGTCGATGCTCCCTTTTTGCATTAGGAGTTTGTAAACAAAATTGCAAAAGAGACAATAAAAATTTGATAGTAAATAGATAACTACCATATACCCATAATTAGACTACCAATCTGATTTGACAACAACATTCAATCAACTACACTACTCAATAATCAACATAAAATTCCATACATCCCTTTATCCTCCAGACACAATATTAGAGATGTTCCCTTCTACTTATTGCACTCGACTTTTCCAGTTTCCCTTGAAGCCATTATCTTCTTTTTAATGAAGATGAATAAAGGATCTACTCCCCATGAAAAGATTATCTCCCTTTTTCTTCCACACGTAGGTATTTTGAGTTTTGTCAACACCATGAGTTTATTTCTTGCACTAATCTGGTAATTTTTCTTGGCTAGGTGACTTTTTTCCAAACCACTAATGATTCCTCTTGTTAGCACCAATTAAAAATTATTTTCAATTTACCTCTTTCTCTTCTTTCTCATTGTTTATTCCTACATTCTTCCTATACCACAATGAAGAACTAGTAGAGCTATTGCTCATTATGTCTGATTCGAGTCTCTGTATGTTGTATATTATAAGAGAGATCAGCGATGGGAATTGTGGACTTTGAAATGCTAATCCTCTGCTGATAGTCACCGAATGCTAGTGTGTGTTTCTGAAGTGATTCCTATTTAGTTCTCCTTGCTGGCTCTCATTATAATCCATGACCTTGATTGTAGTGTTCTGAAAATGAGGTAAATCCTTTCCAAATCTGCATACATCTACTTTCTGTCCATAATTTGTATGCATGTGGCATTCAACAAGAGAATTATTCATCTTACCAAATATTTTGTATATCCAATTTCTTAGACTGATACTTCCTCTGCTAATTTTATTATTCCACTGAGATTATTGCCTTTAAGGGGAAAAGCCTTGTTGTGCATGTCTATTCAAACTTATTTTCTAAGAAATTTTTGGTTATTGTTGAAATGGAGCATTCCACCTCTGCTATTGCACATTCATTTTCCTATTTGAACAATTGGAGGCAAAGTGCCATGGGTTACTACAATAAAAACATATGAGGGGCTACATACCTTTCTATTTATCCCTAGAAGTCATTATGTCTCCTTGTGACTATGCTCTTTTCTCTTCCAATGCAATGTTTTCGAGTCTTCTTTCTTTAATGAAGCTGGTGGTATTTTTTATGCTCCTGTTGAGTCATTGTCATCTTCCAATATTGTCTCAGTCTGAGAGGAAAATGGTTGGTTTGAATCTCTTCAAAATCTTAAAAGTTATTTTCATGCTTCTAAAGATTCATCAACTTCTCATTTAATGTTCTATTCTCTTCTTCCAGCTTCATATTTATGGCTTTGAATTTCCTTGTCTCCTCGAGAGTTGATATGATTTTCCTCTTTACATATATATTTTCTTTAAGATCTTCCATGTCAATAGAAGAGCAATTGGATTCACACATGTCAATTTCATTCACATCTTTTTCAAGGGTTTGTTCCCTTGATGAATCTAGGGATTATTATACTAACGTGAGATGTCCTTTCTTCCTCTTCACCAGAGATGGACCCATTGTCTTCTTGACCAATGTCCATAATATATGTTATTGCTATTAAAGTAGATCTTTCTTCACTACAGGTAGATGAGGAACTCTCACTTTCACTAGTACTTGGAGTTAGGAAATTTGAAGATAAATGGCCTATTATTCTAGAATAACAATAGAATAACAACTTACTTATCAATATTATAGGAGGTCCCACTTACCAGTTGAAAAAATACCTAGGCAAAAAACTAAAACCTTTGGTAGGCAACACTAGTTCCTTTTTCAAAGACTCCACCTACTTGATCAATGAGATCAAAGATCTAAACCTAGATGCCAATGACATATTAGTCTATTTTGATGTTAAATCTCTCTATACCAACATATCCATAGATGAAGCCATCGAAGTGATCCAAAAAATCACAAACTCTGACACAACCAAATTAATTGAGGTCTGTCTCAAATATAATTTCTTTAGTTTTAAAGATGAAATTTATGAACAAACATGCGGTGTAGCCATGGGATCCCCTCTATCTCCTACCATTGCTAATATCCTTATGGAAGATTTTGAAACTAGGTCCATTGAATCTTCCCCATTAAAAACCAAACTTTGGAAAAGTTTTGTTGATGACATTTTCATCATTTGGCCTTATGGAAAATAAAAATTAAACACTTTCTTGCAACACCTAAACAGTCTATCTAATTCTATCAAATTCACCATGGAAATAGAGGAGAAAGATAGCCTTCCTTTTCTTGACATACTAATCAAAAGAAACAAAGATCACTGCATATCACACCAGGTCTATAGAAAGGAAACCCACATAGAACATTACCTACATGCCAACTCTCACCACCATCCATCCCAAAAAATCGAAGTTCTCAACACTCTAGCAACTAGGGCCATTCATATTTCGGATGAAAATCACTTTGAGGATGAGAAGAACCATCTTATGAATGTATTCAAAGAGAATGGATACAATAAACACCAAATGATCAAAGCCTTTAAAAATGCAGAGAATCCTAAAAACAAACAACCACTAGATGATCATTTAGGCAAGGTTCACCTCCCTTACATATTAGGCACAACAGATAAAATTGCACATATTTTAAAAAAGAACAAAATCAGAACCACTTTCAAACCCATGAACACCATTAGCAGATGCATAAAATCTGTCAAAGATCCTGTTGATCCCAAATGCCACAAAGGAGCTTACATGGTTCCGTGTTCATGCGGGAAAACCTACATTGGAGAAACTGGTTGATCTATCCATACTAGGATTCAAGAACATGCCACCAATATAAAACATAACTGCTCAGAAACCTCAACTCTAGCCGAACACTTTACTAAAACCAGTCATCACGTATGCAGTGAAAACTCTAGTGTAGTCACAAAAATTGATCATTATCACCATAGAAAAGTAAGAAAAGCCATAGAAATAGGTAAACACACTAACAACCTCAATCGAGGCAAAGGATGGAAAATAAGTGATAGGTGGATTCCTACTTTAACATCCTAAAGAACACCCTCTCCTATATTAGCCTTTCCCCCATTACACTTGACCTTCCACCTCCCCCTCCAACCTCACTTCTCTCTCTCTACACTTTGCACTCATAATAAACACTATTCCTAATTTTCAATTCTTAAAATTTAACTATTAATTTACATCTTAAATAAAAACAAGGAAACTTAAATAAGTTTAACAAATAATTAAATTACTTTTAAAGATCATTACTAACATTAACATTAATATTAGTCAATATTAATACTTCCTCATTTACATTGTTTAATCATAATATTTCATAATTATAATATTATAAATCTTGGATAAATGTAAATAAATTCTAACAAATAATTAAAGTATTTTTATTACTAATATGAACATTAATATTAATCAATATTAATATCCTTATTTATAATATTATTTAAACATAGTATTTTATAACTATAAACCATTTCAAATTAACTTAAAATTAGAAGAGTTTTTATAAGAATTTCATTTAAGAAGATTGTTAGAAATCTTAGATAAATATAAAATAATTTCTAACAAATAATTAATTATTTTTATTTACTAATATTGACATTAATATTATTTAATATTGATATCTTTTTTTATAATATTATTTAAACATAGTATTTAATACTATAAACTATTCAAATTAATTAAACTAGAAGAAATCATCAAATCAAATTAAATTATTAGGATTCTTAGTCAAAATTGAAATAAATTTATAGATAATAAATATGAATATTAAAAATTAAAATTATAAAAGTTAGTATTATTAACACTAATATTGAGATTGGTCTTAATCATTAATTCTAGATTATTATTAAAAATCATTCTAATTAATTTATTTATTCAAAGTAAAAACAAAACCAAAACAAAATTAATTATAAAATAAAAAGAAAATATAAATTAATAAAAAACCTTTAAGATTATTTATTTTTATTCTCAAATTGAAAATAACCAAAAACCATTTTCATTCTTGTTATATAGTTAAATATTTCAATTTGAAATCATTTTATTCTTATAATTAAACTAAAACGAAATATTAAAAAACAATTATGGCAGGGTCAGCTTCCATTCCTATTACATCCCATTACATCCCTTAACTTTATTTAACCATTCCAATGAGATTTGTCTTACACACTTACTGATATATCCTGATGATGAGCCACGGTGGATGGCTTGAAATGTTGATTCAAACAATCATGGATGCAAGAACTCCGAAAGAAGACTACACACAAACTTACTTGTAGATTGCATATCCTATGAATCCTATGAGTGATGATTATCAACTTGGCTTATTGATACCAAATAATCATCCTCTGATTCATGATGCTCAATACTCTTTGAATCTTTGACTTCTCCATCCTAGAGGGAAAGACTCTTGACATCACATGCATCTTGTATGTCAATACCATTGATGGACTGTAACTCATGCCATATATCTTTAACAATCTTAAAACATACCACATTTACAATATCTGACTTAGAAAAGCCCCTCATTGTTTTTTTCTTAGCTTGAACATCAACCTCATTTTTTTTTAATCCGTTCACCATATATAGCGATACATACAAATCAAGAGCTTGAAAGTATATTCTCATCCTTACTTTCCAAGTTGTATAATTTGAGACATTAAAAAATGTAACTCTATCTAAGGTAATCTAGTCTTGGTTTTCCATGATCCCTGATCTTCCTTCTAGCCATTAAGATGATCCTGAAGGAACCTTTCTCTAGTACCAATTGTTAAAAATAATGTAAACTAGGACACTACTGAAGGGGGGTGGGGAGTGAATCAGTAGTGTGACCAAATTATACAATTATTCGCAAATTATACTTTTCAATCACTTTTGCAATCACTCGTGAATCAAGAACACAACTATGTAAATCATAACATCATGATCATCGTCAAGCGCATGAACAACAAATACACAAGAAATCACCTTCTTTTCATTTATTTGAAAATACAAGCTTCAAATTCATTACATCATTGCCCCACAATCTATTACATGTAGGTTTATCAACTACAACTGAAAGCAACTTCTATCCCTTCTCATTTATTAGTATTCACTAAAAGGGATTGCTTCCCCTGATCATTTATTAGACTCCCATGAAATGGACTCTTGGCCCTACTCATTTATCAAATACTACTAAAAGGGGCTCTTTCCCCTAAACATTTACCAACACCTATTGGAAGGAGCTAGAACCCCTGATCTACAATTTACCACTTGTTGGCCCTTTTGATTAATCTTTCATCCATTTTCAAATTAGAATCAAGAGACCACTTACCTCATAAACAAAAAAAAATCTCACTGCAACTACTCACAAAAACCACCTTACAAACACCTTCAAAAATCTCTGGTTACTGATAAAATCTAGATCAAAATCACCTTCAACAATTTCTCATTACTGAACACACCAAACAATACCAGCAACATCAATCCTTTCATTAATTACAAATGAACTCCTTGCATATCTAAAGCACCTTTTAGATACCAAATATGATCACTTATTAACTGTTGATGCATACTAACACTATGCATCTTCTTATACCAACAACTCTATTCTCTGTTGCTCGAATTATGCTTATCAAATTTTTCCCTATTATTTTTGGTAAATAAAACATTAGTTAACTTCAAGTATTCCTCCATGCATAGAATCTATATTTTTATTTCTTCTACTTCAACTAATTCTTCAGTATGTCATCTGTAGGTCTTAAAATAATTCTCTATTCTTATGATAAGTATATATGAGTTTAACTACTCAAATACGTTGTTCTTGAATTTTACTAGAGTTAAACTACAATTTTAACTTGTTCTTCTATTTTAGTTTGATATTTACATTAATCTATGATTTTTTCCTTTGTCTTGTTCAAAATATGCCTTCTTATTATTCTCTCCAAGTTATAATTCACTGATGTGTTATTTAAGACTTAATTTTCAAGTTAAACTAATAATTTTAGATATTCTGGCCTTTAATAGGTTTTAGCAGAGCTCCTTATATTTTTAGAGAGCCTCAAAATTTGGCTTAGCTTCCAAATAAGCCGCCTTAATTATCCATTCTACCAATAATGTTGCCAAATCATTCACGCTTCCAAATATAGTCTGCATCCCTTGGCGCTCTATATTTCGACCATTTTTAGTTATAAGTCCATGTGTTGTGACCTTATCCTTAAGTCTAAGTGCTTAAATATTTGTGTCTGTGGCTTTGCTTGTTAAGCTCCGTGCCCTTCGTCTTTATGTTGCGTATAACCCATTCATAGAACCTTTTATTAGCATGCTAGCACATTTATTCTGATGATATAATCTTGTGCCTCTTTATAAACCTTTAGGGTTTTCCTTAGAGGATAAGATGTCCCATGGGGCTGACCTGTGGTCTTTTCGTTGGTCACTTCTATGCCAACCATACCACCTCTGTGTCCCAACGCCTGTATTCTTGTGCTTCCGCTTTGCTACCTACAAAATTCCTACGGGTTAGACCTTAAGGGATGACGTGTCTTGGTGGGTCCTCCTACTGCACCATGGACTAATCATAGTGTTGTTAGGGCAAGCGAGCTCTAATAATTTTCAAATTTTCTTGATGTCTAACCAACCCGACACTTCCCTTTTTTGATGCACAAAAACCTTTTGAGGTCCTACTAGTGGGAGGATAACATGTTGTCGTCATCAGGGACACCTGGTGCCTCCATAGTGGTGACACCTGTCACCCAAAAGGCCTATTTGGGTATGAAAAAACTCCAAAAAAAACCTACCACATGTCCACTATAATGAACTATCCTTGTGTCAGTGCTAATCTCATATGTGAGCACTCATGTGCTACCATGTAGCCCACATGTTTTGTCCTAGTGCTTAACTTTTATGCTCTCTTTTATCCTCCAAGGTTATCCTAGTGGGATGAGGTGGCATGGGCCCCACCATCCGACAAATAATATTCTACCATGTGTCCTCCTATTAGAGGAGAGAGAAAGGTTTCCCAAGCCTTGGTTTTGGGCCATTTTCTTTTATAAAATTATTAGGGTCTCGGTGACATTGCACTTCTCTTCTCCATTCGCCGCATTCTCCGACCTGTATCAAAACTTGCTACAGATAAAATTGTCAGTTTCAACACCCCTATCATGTGGTAAACGAAATTAGGAAGGGGGTGTCGGAATGAATCTCCAACGTTGATTTGTTGATCATTTGTTTGGGAAAACTACCCATTCTAGCACCCCTAGACACGTTAACGCTCTTGCTAGCTAACTCTTTGGAATTCCTCTCGATGCACTAGTGAGACACATGGAGGGTTATCTATCAAAAAACATGGGTTCCTCTTAACAATCACCTTAGCCCAGCTAACATCTTCCTGTTAAATCCCTTAAGAGCTCCTTAAGATTTTTTCATGGTACACTCACTAGGCTACCTCTATTGCACTTCGCTGGTATGTGGACTCCACCTTGAGCGAATCAATATGATCCCTACTGCTTCGTTGTCTTCTCCAAATTTTCCTGATGGTTTGGATAGCATCTCCACCAAATACTCTTCTAGTTTGGATGCACCTCCAAACATAGCATGCTCAAATGAGTGCTTCAACAATAATTAGCTCTACAAACTTTGACTTTGGGGGTACTTGACTTTGACTAGCAATAAATTCTGATCGAGGAGGCAATTTTCAAACTTTCACATACCACTAAAAATCTATTCTAGATCTCTATCAATATGAGTGGGTTCCAATAGCATTTGAGAATGTCTGTTGAGATAGAAATGGCTCCAAAGATCCTACACCTTCACAAATTACTTCAACAATATGCTTGGAAACAACTGATCCTTGCAACACCTTTTTGATAATTTTCTTTTCCTTGGCCATTAATGCTTTTCATTTTCCATCAATGACAAACATTTCCAATAGGTAGTCATGTTTACTATTGTTGACTATGATGCCAATATTAAATATAGTTCACCATGTCAAAAATAATTAACCATAGTCAACATGTGTTAATATATAAATCAATTTATAGTTAAAACATTATGAATATGTAAATAAATATTATTGGCTTGATGGGGCCTGACCCAGGTTCAAACTTAATTGTGCAAACAGAGAAAACCCCAACCGATGGCCCTTTTGGCAACAACTTGCATAGCGCAGGTTGTAGTCTCACTCGAAGCAGTATTGGGGGGATGTTAGAACCACGTTTCTACATCCAGAGGCCTGTGTGATGGTTTCCTGAGGTTCTTATGGCTTATATCTACCTTCGAGCAAATTTATCCCTTTCGAACAAACAACTACTACAAATCTATCTAAATAGCTTCCATATTTTCGCGAAGGTAGCTAATCTTTTTTTTGATCAAGTAAGAGTAGGACCTTCTATTAAACTCAGCCAAATATACATAATTTACAAGAAGTCGGACCCGCTCTATGAGAGTGCAACAAACAACCGGGCAGGATGATCCAAATCAATCATCCAAAACCAAGAGAAACCTAAACAGGAAAGCCGGGGAGAATCACCAAACAATAGAGGCACAGGGTCATCTAGATGTTTTGTCATGCTTCCAATGAGCCACTAATTCCTTGGAGGGCTCATCCCATGAACTAGAGGTCACAAAAGGCCACGAATGACTCACCATGGGTCCACCAGAGTTCCCACCACAAGCCAAGCTTACAATTGTCAAATGGACTCAACAGAAATTAATGCAAAACATTCTAATCCTTTCTATGGGTCCGACCAACTAGCGCAAACACTTCACCACCGTTGATCAACTAACTAAGATCCAACGGTATTCGTGAATATCGGAAGGATGAGAAGCATAAGAGATAACTGCCCAATGAGGGTGGTTTTCTCTCTCCTCGCTTCACTACATGTCGCTCGAAGAGTGGAATAGGAGCCAAACTTAGAAAATCCAAAAACCATTTGGACCCCAGCTGATAAACCGCTTGTGGTATTGGAAAGGTTGTCTTGCGGGAAAACAAAAACACATCCTTTTGCCAACTGTTGTCCTTCAATTCCGTACTGCGGGCAGTTTTGGGCCAATCCCGTCCACCTAGATTCTCTGTCATACCTTACCTAAGTCATATGAAGAGGGACACCTCATCTTATGGATCTATATGAGAAAAACCTTTCAACCCACAATTAACCAAGGTGGTTAGACTGTGTGGGATTCTCCAACCTCCCGCTGATCTTCTGGGTCCCTTTGATCCATCCTGTTAGTCCATGGTTCCATATCCTGTGTTGCCTGACAGAGAGAGTCTTCTTGCAATTTTCCTGGGGGTAGCGAATCCCAAGCATACCTAGAATCCCTGTCCCTAATTTTGACTCCATTCACCAATCGATTTGCTAACATATTGGATTTCCTTTTCACATTAGAAAATCTGATAGGTTTGAGGGTTCGCAGGTGAGCATAGATGTGGTAAAAAACCTGCAAAAGCTTACAGTGCTTCGTCACTTTATTTGGAGAGGTTCCATTGCTAATTTTATTATATGCTCTAATAATTAATTCCGAATCAGCTTCAATTATAACATTGTGTGAACTAGAATTCACCAGGATTTCCAAGCATTACTCGAATTCCATGAGCTCAGCCATGTTATTAGTGGCCTTCCCCAAGTGGCCATGGAATATTTCCTATATCTGTCCCTGATCATCTCTTGTGGCACCCCCAAAGCCTGCTAATCCTGGGTTGCCCTTAGTTGCACCACCAGTATTAACCTTTAAGAAACCATAAGGAGGGGGCTTCCAAATGTTAACTCTCTTGTTTATAAGTCTCACTGCCGTTGTTGTTCCCAAAGGACTGATAGACTAGAGACCCAAGTGAAGTATAATTCTCTCCTCTTGGGGTAGAGGAGGATCTTTGGGAAGGGTACTCAGCAAGCTTCTTACTATGTCCTTGAGTTTCCTTAGAACTTTCTCAATTATGTGTTATGTCTTGTTTGTTTTGTTTTTGAAGATCCAACCATTGCATTCTTTCCACACATTCCAAATGAAAAAACCTGGAATCAAAATCTAGGATTTTTTAACTATCTCATTCCTTGAGAAGTTTTTCCTCCAGTTTTTTAGAGTATTGGATATGCTGAGACTATCCCTATCAGTCTGTCTAAAAATAGAGGCCACCCAGTCCCACACCTTTGAAGTGAAAGGACAGAGGTTGAGAAGGTGTTCAATCATCTCCTCATGAGAGCCACATAGGTAACACTTGGAAGGACCCATGAAGCCTTTCTTAAGGAGATTATCCCAAGTTAAGATCTTCCTTTGATGCACTAGCCATATGAGTAACTTTATTTTCATCCAATGTGGTCTTTTCCAAAGTTTCTTCCAATCTTGATTAGGATTGAAAAACTTAAATCTTGTGACTTCTTGTTTAGCCTCTTTGAGGTTAAAGTTACCTTCAATATTGTTTCCCCATCTTAATTGATATGTTGAGGAAGAAACTAGAATTCTTCTATGCTCTAGCTCCTGGGTGAGAGCCTCTGAGTTGGTCTCCAGCGGGTTTTCATCATTGTATCCTAGATCCTTCCACTTCCTCCATTTTCCATTATTCCTTCCCTGATCCTAGAAGTCTTTTACCAACACCATACCTTTTTTGTCAATGTCACTTTTGAGAGGCGCAAGTTCCTCCCTATAAAGGTTGGGTTCTTTTTGCCAATTATCCTCCCAAAATCAAGCAGGGTTCCATGGTCGAATTTCCCAAAAACAATGTTGCTGAAAAATATTTTTATTAGCCTAAGAAAGGTTCCAAATATGGGAGCCCCTGATTTTCCCTGACATTCTAATGTGATCCTTCTCCTACCAGTACTTGGCATACTTCTGTTTCCAAATCTTAGCGCAGGGGCATTCAGCTCTTTAATCCATCTCCACCAAAGCTTGCTCCCGAAACCCTTGTTGAGGGTCTCAGGATCATGAAGCCCCAATCCACCATGGCTTTTGGGTTTGCAAAGCTTGTCCCAGGCTACTAAATCCCACTTCTTTTTCTCTTCCCCTCTGCCCCACAGAACATCCCTTCGTATGCCTCTTCTCTGTTGCTTAATACCTTGAGGAGCAGGAAGAGCTGAAAACACAAAAATGGGAATGGCCTGCAAGACCACCTGTGTGAGTACAAGGTGTCCTGCCAAATTTAATGACTTGCATGTCAATTTTCTGACCTTTTCTTGAAGTGTATTTAATATTGGTTCCCACACTTTCTTGCTTAGAGGTTTGTTAGTAAGAGGAATGCCAAGATATTTGGAAGGTAGTTGTTCCCTTTGAAATCCAATAATTCTGGTAATGTTTCTCTGAATAGCAATATTAATGTTAAAGAAAAAACTTTGGATTTTTTAAGGATTACCTCTGTTCTTGTTGCCATAGCAAAGTCATTTAAGATGCTTTTGATTGTTCTGGATTCCCTAACTGTGGGTATGCCATGCAACATTCTATCATCCACAAATTATTGATGGGTGTTTTCCTCTCCATTCACGGTATGTTTGATACCTTGAATTCTTCCTTTAACATCTTTCCTTTTCAATGTTCTGCCTAGCCCTTCCATCATGAGGACGAAGAGGAATGGTGAGAGCGGATCTCCTTGTCTGAGCCCTCTGGAGGGTGTGAAGGTCCAAGATGGAGCTCCATTAAGTAGTATGGAAAAACTGGTTGAGTCAACTAATGCCATTACCCACTTTATTGAATTCTGGTTAAAACCAAAGGCTTTTAGAATTGTTGTTATGTAAGACCAGCTCAATTTATCATATGCTTTCGCTAGGTCCAACTGAATGATCATACTAGCTTGTTTGTTGCTTTTGAGAGAGTGTACCACCTCATGAGCTTGGATGATATTGTTGAGGATTTGTCTTCTCTCCAAATAGCCTTTTTGCTCCTCCGAGATGAGAGCGGGTAGAAGTGGTTTGAGTCGATTGGCTATTACTTTGGAGATAATCTTATACACCACATTACATAAGCCTATGGGTCGAAAGACATCCAGAGTCATGGCATTTTCCTGTTTTGGAATCAGAGCTATGAAGGATGCATTCAGAGCCTTTAGTATCTTTTTGGATCTTCTTGAATCCTCCACCACCTCAAGGATATCATGTTTGACAGTTTCCCAGTAGGCTTTGAAGAAGTCTACATTGAAACCATCTGGGCCTGGTGCTTTGCCATTCTACATTTCATTAATCACTTCACTGAACTCCTCTTCCAATACTGGCCTGTTAAGATTGTGATTGTACTCTTTCGTAACTAGCTGAGGGATATACTGAGTGAAATGGTCAATGAACCTAGATCTTTCCACCAGTGGTTCCTTTGCAATATTGTAGAAGTGTTGTATAAGAACTGATTCCATATCATTGTGAGAAACAAGTTCAATACGTTGAGAATCTTTGATCTTTGTGATTCTGTTGTGTGCCCTGTGAGCCATAGTGGATTTATGGAAGAATTTTGTTTTTTATTCTCCCTCTCTAATCCATTGTATTCTTGATTTCCGCCTCTAGAAAATTTCTTCCTATGGGCATCGCTCCTCTCTTTCTTCTTGCAGAGAGTCAGTTAGTTTTCACCGTTCTTCAGTGAAGCCCTCTGTGATGTTGATTTGATTGAACTCCTGGAGCTTTTGCTCAGCTTCTCTTTTGGCTTTGAATATATCTCCAAATTCCTTTTCTTTCCAAGCTTTAAGGTGGGATTTGATATGTTTAAGTTTCTGCTAGAGCATTTACATTTTTTTTCCCTGAATATTCAACTCCTCTCACCACCATTTATCAATGTTATTAGTGAAATCAGGGTGTGAGATCCAGGCATTTTCAAACCTTAAAGGTCTGTTTCTCGGTATGCCCATAAAGGTGGCTTCCAGTTGTACAAGCCAATGATCTGGTCCTCCAAAGAAAAAAATGGAGGTTGTCATGGCAGGTCCTGTGAGAAGGAGGTCCTCTAAAATAACTAATCTGTCAAGTTTGGAAGCAACTTGATTAGCCCCTCCCCTTTTGTTGTTCCAAGTGAAGGTTCCATTAATGTTACATCACTAGCAAATCTAACTAGTATATGATGGCAACCATGATTAAATTACCAGAGGACACAACCCTAAATTTTCCTTCTCTCAGTTAGTGTGCATGTGTGCACCTATTTTAGGTAGGGTATGGATAGGATAAAGCTATCTATATCCTTAATATGAAGTGAAACTAGATAACATGTTGAGTATAGTACAAGTTTATTTTTAGAAATTGTTTTATCTTGGATTTCAACCTTTAGTAATGGTGTAAATCCCAAGGTAATCTAAACTTCTGGTTTGCAGTGCACCACATCATCCTCTTGTAGACCCATATATCTATGATTTAGATCTAATTTTGTAGGTCCTAGTCTGCCCTTTTCATTTCTATAAAAGGAATGTGAGGGTATGGATCAACAGTAGATATTTGACGTTGAATAATTTAATGGTTTTTCTGTAGCATATTTTCATGTGCAGAATTAATGACCATTAGTGATAGATTTTGATAGCTTTTATTGTGTTCTATTATCTGTTTTCTACAATATGCTTTTATAAATTCATTACAGATAGTTTTTTTGAGAGGTTGTTTAGCTTATGCTATTTAGTTTCCTGTAGTAATTATTTTACAGTGCAGAATATGCTTTCCATGGTTTATATAATTTTTCACTGGGGATGTTCTATCATATAGTACACAATCCAAATTCAATAGGGTGGATGTGTGGTGATAAGATGATATTATTTAGGTCCAACTTTTGACCATAAAGTAGGTCATTGGAATAACTAAGTACAATAGTGTTGAGACAATATGGGAGGACAAAGTAGGTCATGCTTGAAGATAGGACACTGAAAGTAGACCCATATTTTCAATAATGACTAGAACCCTTCAGCATGGAAGTAGATGCATTGTTAATAGAGACCTATTTTTATGTATTCACCATCGTTGGGTGACACACATTCCCAAGCTAAGGTTGCTCACAGGAGGCTATCACTCAGTTTTTCGGGCACACTTGTGGTTACAACACTCTCATTAACTATAGTTGTGATTTACAGTCCAACCATGAGCAGCTCCAGGGTAAGAGTTTTCTCAAAATTGAGATTTGGCTTTCTTAATGATATTGTCTATGAAGGATGATCGACCAAGGGTCATCAGTCCCTTTGCTTTGTCAGGTTTGGGTAGTGGTTTTGGATTATTTTCAAGTTTTTTCTTCTTAGTCATACACACTGTTGAAAATAAATACTGAGAGGGGGGGTGAATCAGTATTATCTAGTCCTTTTACCAAATCTTCCTTATTTCCACTTTGAATTATTTTTTCATATCAGTACCATAAAATAATGAGCATGAACAAGAAAAACAGACAGTCACATCAAAGAACACCAGATATAAGGTGGAAACCCAATGTGGGTGAAAACCACCTGCTGCAATATGTCTCTATCTTCTTTCAAATTAGAAACTCCTTTTACAATGGTCTTTTACTGGTGCAGTCCTTTACCAGTACGCAGGCTACAACCTGCTGAGAGCTACAACTCTCTCTCGTTTTCCAGTCTCTCCTGAAAGGGAGCTACAACCCCCTACTTCTTTTCAAGGACCACTTTTCATAAATTTTCAAACTGGATCCATATACATCAAATGATCATCAAGTACATATAGATTTCACAGTCAACAGCAGTAACCAGATAAACAACACAGAACTAAACCTAGAACACCTTATCAATAGCAAAAATTCAGTCAACAGATAGTCATGAGACAGATACGCAGCCTTTCCTTTCTTTGGCCTGCGTCGCTACGCACTTCACCCTATGCTTCTCTGCATATACCCGCAGAGTTCCTTCTGCTGCACTGCGTGACCACGCACTGCTTCTTCTACTGCGCTGCGTACAGTACGCACCCAAATGCACTATCGCCCCATACTGTCACAGTAGGCACGCACCCAAAAAGACTATCGCGCTGCGTACGCTTACTGTGCGTACGCACCTGAACCACTGCTGCTCTGCGTACCCATGCAGTCACCCTTCTTCTGCTCTGTGTACCCACACAGCTCGCCTTCTTCTTCTCTGTGTACCTACGGAGAGGCACCGTTAAACACCTGCGTACATCAGATTAGGGCCAAATTTGTAGATCACCAGTGTGCTACAGTTAGACAGATGCCCAAATTTGATCAAGCGCTCGAGAGATTACCCTTCATAGATTCTCTTTCCACTTCACTTTCATATAGATCAAGCTTTTTGAAACAATAACCCAAATATTTCAGATCTTAAGATATTCAACCCAAAAGCATACTGAAGCCAAATGATCTCCTTT
>APFE031648211.1:191856-215617 GCA_000404065.3 Pinus taeda
AGGCTGCAACCTGCTGAAAGCTACAACTCTCTCTCGTTTTCCAGTCTCTCCTGAAAGGGAGCTACAACCCCCTACTTCTTTTCAAGGACCACTTTTCATAAATTTTCAAACTGGATCCATATACATCAAATGATCATCAAGTACATGTAGATTTCACAGTCAACAACAGTAACCAGATCAAAAACACAGAACTAAACCCAGAACACCTTATCAACAGAAAAAATTCAGTCAACAGATAGTCATGAGATAGATACGCAGCCTTTCCTCTCTTTGGCCTGCGTCACTACGCACTTCACCCTCTGCTTCTCTGCGTATACCCGCAGAGTTCCTTCTGCTGCACTGCGTGACCACGCACTGCTTCTTCTACTGCGCTGCGTATAGTACGCACCCAAATGCACTATCGCGCCGCGTACTGTCACAGTAGGCACGCACCCAAAAAGACTATCGCGTCGTGTACGCTTACTGTGCGTACGCACCTGAACCACTGCTGCTCTGTGTACCCACGCAGTCACCCTTCTTCTGCTCTGCGTACCCACACAGCTCGCCTTCTTCTTCTCTGCGTACCTACGCAGAGGCACCATTAAACACCTGCGTACATCAGATTAGGGCCAAATTTGCAGATCACCAGTGTGCTACAGTTAGACGGATACCCAGATCTGATCAAGCGCTCGAGAGATCACCCTTCATAGATTCGCTTTCAACTTCACTTTCATATAGATCAAGCTTTTTGAAATAATAACCCAAATATTTCAGATCTTAAGATATTCAACCCAAAAGCATACTGAAGCCAAATGATCTCCTTTGCTTTATATAGGCAAGATCTTCCTCAAATCATGGATCAATACCACGGGCCAAAACCATAATAACACAATACCGTCGGCTAAATACCAAGGTTTTTAAACATAAGAAACCCCACGTGTGCACGTTTTACTGCCTTGAAGTGTGTGCACTGGGGGTACGCACCTCCTGAACGGCTGACCTGTGTGTCTGGCCGCGGTCCCTGCACGGCGTACCTGTGGGTACGCATCTTTTGAACTGTTCTCCTGCGTACTTCTTAATTTTCATCATATTGAGAGCCTTGCCATGGGTGTTGCCATCAAGTACAACATCTGTAACATATAACCTCACCAGAAACATAATGCCAGCACACACAACTCAAATATTTATTTCTACCCAAAAAAATTAACAATTCAGTTGGAAAACAGGCGGGGGAGCAGGGCTTTTACATTCTCCATACACAAGTTCTTACCTTCTATTTTTAATACCCAATAATCTCCTAACAAGCACTCATCAGATGCACACTACTCTTTTTCTAAAAAGATGGCTACACTCTCCCCGGCAACGGTGCCAAAATGTTGAGTGATAAAAGGTGTCTTTTTAAATCCTATTTATTCTACATTAATTATCAATCCAGGTAAGATAGTTTATTTCAAGAGTGTACAAAGTTTATGGCAGCTATTTATTCAAGAGTAATGTTTTTAAATTGCAGTATAGTGCTTTCAAGTACAAGAGTAAATGGATGCTTGAAATAAAACTTACTTATAATTAAAAGAAACTCAATGCGCTGAAACTAAATCATTCACTCAGGAAATCAACAACAATTATCAGTCAAGGATACATTAGCAATAACTCTTTCCTCTTTTAACTGATGTAAATGAAATCAAACATAAATAAGATCCTAAATCCGAGAATTCTGGCATTCATAGCCAATGTCCTTTACAGTTGTTGATCTCACACACCACACTAAATAACTGATTGGGAATGACAATGAATTAAATCAATAATGATGTTGATATAAATGGGATAATTATGCTAACTGTAACAATTCTAAAAGACAAAACCAAATGATTGCAGAAAGGAAATGAACAGCAGAATTTATGAAACTGTAATGAACAACAAAGTAAATATACTGGACTGGACAACAAAGCTCTGTAATAAAAATGAATATCATAACGATATAGTTGCAAAGAATAATAATATTATTATGAAGAGAAGGAACAACAACGTGATTTAGTTACAACATATATAATGGAGCAATTCATTGAATCTAAAAACAAGAAACGTTAAAGCAATGCAATTCCAATAAACAAAGATCAAACCAAACCGTCACACAACAAAGATCGTAAAGGAATAGTACAGAATAGAAAGTGGATCCACCAGGGTCGGGCCCTTAGCCACTAGTGAAGCACCGCCGGACTACTTCAGTATAGAAGAAAGAACAACAATCAGATTATGTATTAATCATATGAAAAAATTGTTACAACCAGTTGTACTTTGTTTTAATCAATGAGAGTCGATGATTAAAGTAAAAGTAGAACAGTAATTTCTGAATAATGATGAATCTCCATTCTTTACAATAGTTTTCCCTTTTATAATGGCCAGGTAGATAAAACAGGAATAGTAGATAGACTAGTAACAGCGATCCCTCGGGATCAAGAGAACCTGAGGGATCTCCTCAATCTTCTGACTTCAGTTAACTCTTTGTCTTTTGCATTGATGATGTGATCTCCTCTGTTTTTATCCTTAACTGCGTGCTCCAATCTTGACCTACTATTTGCATAAAACTTCATGGTGAAGGAATATCAGTTACTTCATTGTGTCTTTTCCCCTAGAATGGTAATTTCCATTTTATCTTTTTCCTGCATGAGAAAAGAAAATAATTAGCTAAATTGCAATAATCAATAACTCCCTTGTTTTTGCTATAATTATTTGATATATTAACATCTTAGAATATAAAGGAGATATGATTAAGGAAAAGGATGAGGAAATAAATGTTAAATTCATACCTTTTCCATAGCTCAACACTATCATGGTTGTGTCTGCAGCCTAGGGCACAAGGGCACACCGACCGCAATATGCTACCAGACTCAAAGGAACGCGAAGGGTGCTCGGAGCTTGGGCTAGTGAGGAAGATGAAGGCTCACACGAATGGTGCAACCACTTGACTATCCATAGGAGGCCCAGTCCCAGTGCTCCACTTAGTTGAAAGAGGGCGCGAGACTATAAAACAGGCTGTAGGAAAGCTGCACGATTTGGTCGTGGCGCACAGGGCCAATCAAATGCATAGGACGCATTTGCGTACTATGGGCTACACTGATGCGATTGAAGGATGGAAGGCGACCATTGCAAGTACTATTCATGATAATATGTCCCATTTAAGATGCCAAGGAGTGGGCGACGGGCAATTATGTTGAAGGGGTAACCGCCAAGAGCGCATTAATGAACCACGAACAAGGCAAAAGGCCGAATTTGAATTTGAAATCATATATAACACAAAAGGGAAGGGTCACACAACTAAGCCTAATCATTTGAAGAATAGAATGCCCTGGGTTCAAGAAGAGAGGAGCAAGATGGATGACAAACTGATGGAAGAAAGCCCGTGGTTTCAAGCAATGCCAAAGGAATGGTGAGAGGTGTTCCTCAGGTCAATGACCACCAAGGAGATTCCACAGAATCCTACACCACAGGCAGCCAAAATCCCTAAATCATCGAGGACGTCATGGACCAAGAAGTACCCCCAGATACCTAGCCAAGTAGGAAGGTCGTCGTGACATCTACGATTTAGTAAGCTCAAAGTGGAAGAAAAGGCCAAAGTTGTTACAATTGAAAGTGATGATGAGGAAGAGGGACCTTCGACCTATGTCGAAGAAATAAACCCAGATGAGGAAGGCAAAGCAAATATCCAGCCAGTCCGACAACCCAAGTATGTTCCTCCAAGCAAGGGGAAGGTTAAGGTCCCTACAAATCTAGATGACATTGACAACGTACTCATCATCTTGTCTCTTCCAAAAGGGGTTCCACTTGAAAGAACAGTGACTGGCCATATTTTGACGATGAAATTTGAAGACTGGGACCTTGTAGATATATAAAAATTTCCCTATTTGGTGACTAGCGAACTAATGGAGAAAAGTATTGAAGGGATGGTTATGACACTTTAGCCAAAGGAATGGCTGCAAAAGGTGGAGGAAGCTGAGTTGCTCTATCTCTTGTCCATTCCCCACTTTCTTCGTCCCCCTATTACAATATTGGTCATGAGACAACTACTTTATCTGGTACATGATGGATACTTATGGATAGATAACCCCATCCACATCACGACAGAACTCATCATAGGATCTCGTAGCTCCCCTGTGAAGTAAGAGACCCCAGGGAGATCGTTGATAAGAGTGGCGATGTGACAATGACAAAAAACTTGAAAAGGAAATACAAGTTGGAGAAAAGGCAGTGAGGGTATACTATTGACAATATTTTGGAAAAAGCGGTCTACATTGCTACCCAGTTGCTGGCAGGGAAAGTGATGTGGAAACGCCACAACAACAAGGTTCCAGCAATAGTCATCGCTTATTGGGCCCTAACGCAAGTTCGACAGAGTTAATAGCTAAACAAATCCCACAGCTACCGGCCCTTTCGGCAACAGCCTGCGGACCACAGACTAAGGTCTCACCCAAGGTAGCAGGGGAGGGTGCTAGAACCAGGTTTCCGCACCCTTGGGCTGTCGTGATGTCGTCTGTTAGCTACACATTACTTTACCTCCGCATAGATCCGGAGCAAGGCACTTCCCTCAAGGTTATTATTTATGAATTTTTTATAGATTAGATCTACTCTTACAGTCTTTAAGAAAGTGTTTAAACTTAAAACCCCATGCACATAATTATAAAGAAAGATGTAAGGTCATATAATACATCATAAATAAATTCAGATCATAAGCAAATACCAAATCCACAAGAAAACATACAATAATTTAGGAATTCTTATCTTTATTGATCTTGTCTTCAATACAACTAGATTTGCCCTGTGCACTCAGTTGCAAGGGTTGGTGCACACAGCTATGGACTCTACTAGGCCTTTGTGCACACAGCCACAGAGCCCCTATCTACCTAGAAACACCCTTGACTTGAACTTACAGACACCAGAAACACTGCCTTTACAAACCCATAGTACTAAGATTCATCCCAAAACTAGAACTACCTCTTACCCTTAGAGCCTCTATCTATTTATACATTCCCATGGTCTGCGGATGATGGGAAGGATGACTTACTTCCTATTATTCTATACTATTTCTTGGGCGGACAATGCTTTGACTCGACCTATTACATTTCGCGCTTTGAATATTTTGGAGATTTGCAATATTATTATCCTAACCTATAGGCTTTAAGCCCCAAAACTATTATGCGAGACCTCCGATACCCAACAAGCCCCCAACACAATCATCGTGAGTCATCCCGAGTCACTCATCGGTGTGGTAATACACACTACTTGGGCTCTGCGGTTCACCTTCCTGTGAATTACGTATTGCTCCCTCTTTGTCTCCTGCAACACTTCTTCCAGTTCTTGCTCCATTCTCGTTACTAATTCATGCAACCGATATTGCTCATTCTAAGATGCTCAGTTAACATAGAAAACCCCCTCATAGGATTTTGGCTGTAGCTAGGGTGCTACATACGGGAACTGCTCGTACCAACACAACCATTTTCTAATTTCATATCTTCTATACTCACTTTCTGTCGTAGCTTGTGTTGCAATTTTGTAAGACCATTGCTACTATCCGCAAGATACCAATCTTCAAGTTGCATCAAAGATGACCTATTAACTACAATGCCACCATTTGTCTCCATATTTACAACCTTTCCCTTATCTTTCATGCTTCATCGTCCAACCCATGGGTGAGCCAGTGGCATCTGGACCAGTTCTGCTTCGTGTCTACAAATTTCTAGCACATCCCCTACCATCAATGTTGAACTCTACTCAGTTCCCACAGTTGTAAACATCGTCCTCTTGGGAAAGCCCTGCATCTCTAGTGGCCATATCACAACCCTTAGGCTTACTCCTTGAGCGTAGATAATGAATAGTTCCATAGCAGTGGGAAGGCACGATAGCTTACTGTTCCCAAAAGCGTATCTCGTTCGGTGGATGCCCCCCCATGATTTATAAGTGTCTTGAAATTCAAATTCATTGGCTCCCACCTTTTCTGGTGCCCTCATGATAAGATTGTGGTAGATCGTTCTAGATCTGGCTCGTACCCCATCTCTTAATTTCCCGTTGCCCGCTCTCTTTTGCCATAACTCAGACATCTTGTCATGAATAGTGATAGCAACGATCACCTCTCTACTTGCCACCATAGCAGCATAGCCTTTTACACCTTTTCCATGCAACTGCGACCCTTGTGACATAATGAGTCTACATGCACCCTGGTTGTCATGCAGCTTCCCCCCAAGCTGCTTTATTGTCCCTCACTTTCTTTCAACTAGCTAGAGTGGTGAGACTGTCCTTTGGGTGGTTAGTTAGGCAGTTGGCCCACCTGTGTAAAGCTTCAATTGACTACCATTTACTCTTCTTGGAAAGGGGTCTCCATTAAGCTTGGCAAGCTGGATCATACCTCCATCTATAACTTCTTTGACTACATAAGGTCCCAACCAGTGTATGTAGAGCTTGCCAGGGAATTTCTCAAACTTGCTGTCATATAGTAATACAAGATCATTCTCTTTGAACATGCGCATCTTGATATGGCAATCATGCCAAGCTTTCTCTTGTTGCTTCTGTACTTGCTGATGAAATATTGCCAGAAATCACTCCTCCTCAAGTTCCTCTAGTTTCACAATCCTTTCTTCCAAAGCTCGGCGGTCTGCCATCCCTGTCGCCACTCCTATTCGTAAACTGGGTACAATGTACTGCATTTTCATGATGATTTCCTTGCTGTAGACTAACGGGAAAGGTGTTTGGCCCATCAACTTCTTGCACGTTGTTCGGTATGCCCATATCACAACAAATATGCACAAATCCTAATCATTGTGCTGCACATTACATACCTTGGTCAATGTTGTCTCCAAAATTTTCTTAAACGCTTCAATGGTCTCATTTGCTTCTGGATGGTACGACATACTCTATTGATGGTATATCTAAAATTCCTCAGTGACCGCGTTGAAACTCTCATTAAAGAAATGTGTTCCACGGTCACTCATTAGAATTTTTGAACATCCAAATCACGTTAACAAATTCTCGAACAAGAATTTCCCGGCTATAGCGGCCATGCAGTCTTTAACTAGCTATGCTTTCACCCATCGGGTCAAGTACTCTGTCACTATGATGATATACCATGCCCCTGTCTTTCTTAGAGGTGCGATAGGCCCCACAAAATCGATCGCCCATTTCTCGAATGGTTGCAGTGTCATCTGTGGCTTGAGTGACATTTCATCCCTTCACGATGGTTTCCTAGTCTGTTGACATACATAGCAGGCCCGACAATATGCTTTCGAGTCTTGATGTAGATTTGGCCACCATAGTCCAATGCAAAGAATCTTATGTGCACTGGCGCGGCCCGCATAATCTCCTCCAGCAACACCCCCATGTGCTTCGGCCAGGATCTGTCCTCGCTCGAATTCAGGTACATATCTACGTAGTATTTCGTCATTGCCCATTTTGTAGAGGCGTCTTGTAATAATAGTAAAATATATTGCACGCATCACTAATTATTTCTTTTATTAAACAGAATATCCCTGTGGCGCAGTTCTTGTTGTTAAGAAGTGGACTATATCCTCAAAATGGCCATCCACAATGTGCACTGCATATAGCTGTGCATCCAGTAGTCCTTCCTCTAAATTTGTGGGCTCTTCACCATTCTCAATTTGGGATAGGTGATCTGGGCCTGTGTTTAGACGTCCTAGCTTTACAACGACTTCGAAGTTATATTCTTGAAATAAGAGCAAATACAGACAAATGCGCCCCCCAAACAGGGGCTTATTCACTAGGTATTTTAGCGCGGAGTGGTCAATATACATCTTAAAGTGTCCTCCGAGTAGATAGTGGCGATATTTCTGGAGCGTGTATACCATCACCAATCCCTCACGCTTAGTAGTGGAGTAGTTTCTCTCAGCTTTGGACAATTGTCGACTTGCAAATGCAATCGAGTGATCAATTCCTTCTGCTCCTTCCTGTGCGAGTACTGCTCCCAGCACGATACACGACGCGTCAACATGCATGTGAAATTCAATGTCCCATTTTGGAAAGACCAATCTAGGGGCTGATGCCATCTTTTCCTTAATTGTTTCCATACATTTGTTACATTCCTCATTCTAGCAATAAGTAGCATCCTTTTTTAGCAACTGTCCCATTAGTGTTGTGTGTCAAGCTATAAAAAGGATATCTTTCACCTCTAATTACCTCACATTAATATGTCAATCCGGGAATGTTTTGTTAGTTCAAAGAGTGTCTCAGTCTGAGGCTACCATTTTCTAGAGTAATGCTAGTAGCACAGTGTTTGAAAATACAACAGTAAATGGATTCTTGTTTACAGCTAACTACTTCAAAAGATTAAACCACACATTCAGAAAACTAAGCAATTTATCAGTCAAGGGTTCAGTAGCAATAACCCATCCCTTTGTAAACTGATGGAAAAGGAAACCAGAGAACAGATCGTGGATCTAGGAGCCAGATAGTAGATGTCAATTCTGACTACAGCCTGGGATCATTCTTCACACCAAAATAACAAATGACAGGAAATGAAACGACGGATAAGAAATGGAACAACAATTAAGAAATAGAACAACAAACTTGAAATGGAACAATAGTTAAGACATTGCAATAGCAACTACGTCTAACAAGCAGTAACACCTTAATCTATAAGATCAAATGCACTATTCGTAAATTACAGGAATCAAATGGCAATCCTTCACTCTTAAGGGTGGATTGAGAAACACACCAAAATGGAACAACACTGATTAATGATGAATTATAGAACAATGCTTGAAAACCATATATACACACGGCACACCTTAATAGTAATTTGATCCAGTTATCAATCTCAGTTAGAAAGAGTACGACTGCATTTCAAAATAGAACAACATTGCTTATCGATCCAACAATCGCAAAGAACATAACTCCCAAGATGAATTCCGTAATTTTAATGAACAAGTGCATAGCACAAAGGCTCTGTAATTAAATAGCAATAGTATTCTGTAAAGACTAGCAGTATTATATCAACACCTAAAAGAACAATGATATGATGTAGAGTCAATACAATAGTTCTATCTTTAGAAACCTTAATAAATTAAACATAACAGAGCATGTGATGTAAACTTACAAAACACATCATATTACCAAATAATGCCGATAAGCAAACCACGCATAAACCAAACGTAATAGTACAGGAGCAAGTGACCTCCATGGCTGGGCCCTTAGCCTCCAGGTGTACACCGCTTGAAGTTATTCCAGACTCAAAGATGAAATAGTAACCAAGTTTGTATTAATGCATAAAGGGGAATTACAATAGATCAGTTCTTAGCGAGACTCAATGATCAACGTTTTGATCTTAAAGGAAGTTACATAAAACATAACAAATTCTTCCTCGAGCTAATAGTGCTGCCCCTTTTATAATGGTGAAGGTGGATATATCTAAGTGCGCAAATAGTTAAAGTAGCGATCCCTCAGGATCAAGGATCCTGAGGGATTCGCCGAACCGTTAGTCCTCAGTCATTTCTTTTCTTTCCTACACTGAGCCGATATCTCCACTTCCTTTCCAGGGTTGATTTGCTTTGATTTTCTTTGCCTTGTTTGCATACAGTTCCCCGTCAAAGGGATAACAGTTATCCCGTTCTTGTCCTTTCCTTTGGAAGAGCAGTTTCTCGTTTTTCCTTCTTTCTGCATAAGGAAATGACAATTGTCAATGTTTTCGTCTTGCATACTAATCTCACATGTTTTATTACAATTCCTTATCCTTTTCTTAGTTCATGATGCAAAAGGTTTGTAAGTTCTAATGAAAATATGTTGAAATAATTACCAAAAACATACCTTCTTCAGTACTCCACACACCCCCCTGCTTACCCTTTTCCATGCCCTCATGAAAACATTGTAGTTGACATGTAAGGCAGTGAGTGAGTAGGCTCGAGATGGAATCTCATATGAAGGCCTACAACCATGATGCATAACTAGGTGTTCAAAGAAATGGCCTGTCTGACCCTCAGGCATCTCATACAGGGCTTGATATACTCGTGCAGGGTGCCAAATGATTGGACTCTAGAACCTATATCCTAACTAGGATGGCCCTGCCCTCAAAATGACTTCGCCATAGAGGTGGAAGCGGTTGGCGGCTAATTTAAAATTTTCATACTTAAATGGTTCCCTGAGCTGGATATTCGGATTAGAGATCTGATACCGAAATTTAGCCACATCAATGGCTAGGTATTTGATAGAGAAAACGTATTATATTCCCTGTTGAATGATTACCTCATGAATGGGTCCTAATGCTTCAATTACACATGGAGTTTTCATGAGGTTTCTATGTTTTCTCCACAACTGTACTAGATTCCTAGGCTCAGCTCTTATCCATAAATCTAATCCGTTTTCTTGTCTTTGGAAAGCATTATAGGCTTTAAGCCACTTAATTTGATTAACCTCAAATGAAATAAATGAATGTAATTGGATATCCCCAACAAAAGGGCCAGGGTTCAGCTCGGCCCCTAGTCCAATACAAGGTTATGTAAATAAAACTCATACAGTAGTCTCTGAACGTTTACCCCGTAGTGCTTACAACAGTTTATAAAATCATCAATGGTGTTAATTTGTATGGGAGCACCTACTTTAACAGCCTTTATTTTCAATTGCAAATATCATTCCATTAAAAACAAGGCATAATTCTTAGCAGGGGCTCTACATACTAGGACGTCATTGTATAAAAAACATAAGGTATCCATCTGCTTGATAACTATATCTAACCTACCAGTTACCTTCGTGACTTTTTCTTCTTCCCTTCGCCACCCTTCAAAGGCCTGGCTTTCAGATAGATTGACATTCCTAAGATGTTGTTGTAGCTCTTCATACTTTTCTCGAGGGACCGTTTTCTCTATAAGCTTTTCTGCTGCTTGTTGAGCTTGCTTCAAACCCTTTCGTAGGGTTACCGTTTTCGGATCTCTTTTCCATGTGTCGGTGGAGGCCGGGAGTTTTACCTGAATTTTCCTATTGTGTTGTTTTGCATTCATGACCCTTATCACTCCCGAAGGTGGTGTCTCCATCTGAATTTCCTTATCGCGGGTCAACATATCATCCATTTCTATCTTAACGTGGATATCAGTCCATTGCTGCTCCTTTTTAATTGGAACAACAGTCTCCTCCTCAGCATCATTTGGAATAGTAGCCTAGTTTTTGACAGGGTTTTGAAGAGCAGGATGGACTCTGGTCCTCCACCCCTTTGTCTTGAGGGGTTTTGCCAGAGTGGTTGCATTTTTCCTTCCCGAAGTCCTTTTTACCCTTTTCCTTGCTTTTAGAATCATAATCTGCTGTCGGTGCTGAACTATTATATTCAGTAGTCTCTGTTGTTCCTTTCACAATTCCTTAATTTCCTCATTTTCCTTAGAAGGAACAACAAGTTGTTCACTGTGGCCTGGACTATGACCAATTCCCTGATTTTCTCTCTAGGGTGCTTCTTTGTTGCTCTACTCTAGTTGTTCCGGGGCAAGAACCCTAATTGATTCTGCTATTTCTTGGGTGACTTCCTTTTCTGCCCCCCTCTCCTCTGGCACTTCTTCTGGTGTCATCTAGCTAGGAACGGATTGTTCCTGTTCTGCATCTCCTATCATATTTTCATCATGAACAGGTAGATTCTCTTCTTCTACCTCTTGTGCATGTGATTCCTCAGGTGCATTTCCCTTCTGAGGTTCCTCTGCGGCATGGAGATCTAATGGACTGGAAGGTTGGCCATTTCACCCATATTGGCCAAAACTTTGGCCAATTCATCTTCTCCCAATGGGTCCTGCAATGGGCTACCTTCCTGCTGTTCTGTTTCCTCCTCTTGCTAAGATTTCTTGGCTTCTTCTTCCATTTCTGCTTCCTCTTTTTCCTGCATTCCTTTCTCATTGTCTTCCCCTTCTAATCGTGGGGGTTGCTCATCTTCTATCTCTACCGGTTGGTTGGTGTTTCCTTGGGGCTTCTCTAGCCTCCCTTGTAGCCGTGCTAGCCGGACTGATTTCCTTCATTTTTCTGGACGCTTCGGTGTACTGGTGGCATGTTTACGTTTCAGGGATGGTGTGGTCAATCCTCCATTTATCATGGCAATTAGCTCTTCCCAACTACTCTATTGCTGGGTAAGGCTATGGCTGACTATTAACCGAATCAACCCATGATGACTAACAACTAAGTCTACATGTTGTGCCTTTTTTATGCTCCATGCAACGTCATGAAGTAATGAATTCAAAAATGAAGGTAAATTTATAGAACATTTTTTATTTAGTACAGCTAAGAGTTTAAGATGTCATGGTCTTAGCACGTCTTTTCTGCCTTCACAGGTGATGTAGCTTTGAATGGTCTTAGCCAATTCCACCCACGGATCTCCTAATGTTGTTGGAAGAACCCCCTTTCCTCTAATTGTCAGGCTCTGGCCTTCCTCCTGGAAGATTTCTATGATCTTCTGCAATCTCTCTTTCTTTAACGTCCATACAGATCCAGCGGCTGGCAGTCCCGAGACTTCTACGATTATGTCATCAGTGACTGCTATGCATCTCCCCCTCACTCTGGAGTGATCCTCTTGCATGTTCTGCAAGAATTCAATTGCTACAGTTTCGTTGGATTCCTGTAAGTGATTGAGGTAAGTTGGCCACCTTGCTCTTACCAGGATTTCCCGGGCAGTAGCAGTGAACATTAACACCTGCGGTTCTCTCCGAATCGATATTCCTCCCATATTTATGGTTTCACTGTAAAATCTCAATCGAACGGTAGCTGTTCACACTGTTGAAACACAGAGAGGATGATAGACGCAAGACTCGCTCAAAATCTAATGTTGCAGAGTATACAATGGAAATGGCTTATGAACAGCAAGTCATGCAGAAAAATAAAAAATAGTATATCGTTGAGTCATGCTGTTCCCAAGTACACAGCTTCCCGAATAGTGATCTGACACGTAATACAGGGAATGATGAGGTTAACCTCTCCCCCCGCAATGTGATAGGTTGTCTCAGCCATCAAATAAAGGAGCGACGTGCTGTTCTGAACAAATTCCTTAAGGAACATCGTATCGAAATATGCCATTTTTACAAAAGTAGCAAATTACCGAAATCAAGGCGTAGAGTTGGGTCGCTTAATACATAAGAGACTGCGGTGATATGATGTGAGGCTGGGGGGATAGGATATCTGCCGTGGATACAAAGTCTCATGTGGTCATTGTGAATTGTTCTGTCATGATTGGTGATAATAGATGTACATGCGTTGTATGGTTCGGGAAATAATATATGATTGATTACTAAGGCATAAGAAACAGAAGGGTGCTAATAACTACCTATTGGTGTAAATAATGTGACTTCAATACCATTAACAATGCTCTGATGCCGACAGGTGTCCATAACCTTGACAGAGTTTTTTATTTCACCCATGGAACCATGATCCTTTGTGTATGCTTAGGAAATGTGGTGTGATGTCAAAATGTAGGCCATTATGCTGGCTTGGTGACCAGTTAGCCAAAATGCCATTCACGAGGAAGGAGCGAAAGGTGGGCAGGCCAACTCATGATGAGACCTCCTGTTCCAAGGGTTCTTTATTTGATATACCTTTTGGACCATATCCCTGGTGTGGTGGCCATAGTGGGAATGCCACTTCGCTTTCATCCTCATGATCATGGTAGGCTGGCTCTTGATGAGGCCCCCTATCCTGCATTTGAAAACTTATAAGTCATTAAGACATCATTGTTTTCTCTTTTTTATTTATTTTTCATAAAGTACTTTCCCTATTTATACACAAAGGGTGGTTCAACACTCCTTAAGAGTAGGAATGGTGGAAGAAGTCTTAACATCTCAATAGGAAGATATAAACCCTTTGCTCTTATATGTGAATAATAATCAAAGAGGATTAAAAGGGACCAACATGATAAAGATAACCAATCATAGCAGAATTAGTAGAACAATGAAAACAAAAGATAATGAATAAGCATGTCCTTCCTTTTGTCCTCTTACCAATTCAGAGCAATTTCTTATAAAGATAGCGATTTTATGATTCACTGATTTCAGTATGTTGTGATTTTGTATCCATTTCATAAGTGCATAGTTGTAATCTAAAAGACTTGAAAGAACAGGATTAATAAGCATCCTTAATTTAGAACAACAAGGGGAAAAAGATATTCCAAAGGGTTAACAAAAGAGTGAAAGTGGTGTTCCTTTTGTAAAAAGGAACAACGAAAGACCAAAAATGTTGTTCCTTTGGAAAAGGAACAACAGAAAATGCAAATGCCGTTCCTTTGAGAAAGGAATAGCAAAGATCGAAAACGTTGTTCCTCTGGAAAAGGAACAACATAACACACAAATGTCGTTCCTTTGGAAAAGGAACAACATAAATAAAAAATGATGTTACTTTGGAAAAGGAACAGCAAAACACACCAATGTCATTCCTTTGGAAAATGAACAACAGAAATCGAAAATGTTGTTCCTTTGGAAAAGGAACAACAAAACACACAAATGTCATTCCTTTGGAAAAGGAACATCAGAAATCGAAAATGTTGTTCCTTTGGAAAATGAACAACAATGCACATAGATGCCATTTCCTTTGGAAAAAGAACAACAAAAATCGAAAATGTTGTTCCTTTGGAAAAGGAACAGCAAAACACAGAAATGTTGTTCCTTTGGAAAAGGAACAACAGAAATTGAAAATGTTGTTCCTTTGGAAAAGGAACAACAAAGCACACAAATTTCGTTTTTTTGGAAAAGGAACAACATAAATAAAAAATGTTGTTCCTTTGGAAAAGGAACAACAAAACACAGAAATGTCGTTCCTTTGGAAAAGGAACATCAAAAATCGAAAATGTTGTTCCTTTGGAAAAGGAACAGAAAAGCACACAAATGTCATTCCTTTGGAAAAGGAACAGCAGAAATCGAAAATGTTGTTCCTTTGGAAAAGGAACAGTAGAAATCGAAAATGTTGTTCCTTTGGAAAAGGAACAGCAAAGCACACAAATGTCGTTCCTTTGGAAAATGAACAACAGAAATAAAAAATGTTGTTCTTTTGGGAAAGGAACAACAAAACATAGAAATCCCATACCTTTGGAAAAGGAATAGCAGAAATCGAAAATGTTGTTCCTTTGGAAAAGGAACAGCAAAGCACACAAATGTCGTTCCTTTGGAATAGGAACAGTAGAAATAAAAAATGTTGTTCCTTTGGAAAAGGAACAGTAGAACATAGAAATAAAGAAAAAGACCAAAATTACAGCAAAATGATGGCTGATCCAAAGGGTGTTGTTCTTTTGAAAAAGGAGCAACTGGAAGAAAATGCTGTTCTTTTGAGAAAAGGAACAACAAAAATAGTAATGACAAAACGTTGATTCAAAAATATGTACAAAAATGATTCAACAAAACGAAAGAAATTATGTACAAAGTGTGAAAAGAAATAAATTTCTTAATGAATTATAGGTCAAGAAGACTTATCTCCCTCCCCCAAAATTTCCATATCAGAGTCTCGGCGTAGCTGCTGGTAGAAGGACTCCCAAGTGAGTCGTTTGCGATAAAGACAAACTCGGTGGCTATTTGCCTTGAAGGCATATCCAGAACCGTTAATAGTGATTAGAGTAAGGGTACCATTGTCATGTACTTTCTGGATTTTATATGGTCCCAACCAACGAGTCTAGAGTTTCTCGGGGAAGTCCTGAAACCTGGAGTCGTACAAAAGTGCCTAATCTCCTTCATGGAAGACTTTATGTTTAATGAGAGCATCATGCCATTTAGCTCACTACTGCTGGATCAAGGCAGTGTTTTGAAGTGCAGAGAGCCTAATTTCGTCCAACTCATTGATCTGCTGTAATCGATTAATCTGTGCCTTGGTTAGATCTAAGCCAAC
This sequence comes from Pinus taeda, assembly GCA_000404065.3. Classification (NCBI taxonomy): domain Eukaryota; kingdom Viridiplantae; phylum Streptophyta; class Pinopsida; order Pinales; family Pinaceae; genus Pinus; species Pinus taeda. The sequence goes on from APFE031648211.1 coordinate 207,655, forward strand.
TTCCTCTGTTGTTCGTAATGTTTGGATTTCGAATTCTATGGGGAAAATGGGTTATTTTCCAAACACTAATTGGTAATGTGAGTAACCAGTGGTACTTCTTCATGTTTTTTTATAAGCCCAAAGTGCTTCGGGTAGTCTGGTAGCCCAATCACATCTATGTGACGCAATGGTTTTTGTTAGGATTGCTTCTATTATTTTATTGTTTCTTTCTACCTGCCCATTTTCCTATGGGTGGTATGGAGTAGTGATTTTATGCTGGACATGATAGTTGTTGAGTGTTGCAGCTATTTTGTTCCCGTCAAACTGTGGTCTACCATCTGTAATTATCTCTCTTTGAAGGCCATAAGACACAAATAGATAGAACAGGAACTGTATGACAGAATCCTCTGTAGCTCTTGGCAATGCCTCTGCTTCAACCCACTTGGTGACATATTCTGTTGCCACCAAAATATATGTTTTTTGGTTTGATGATGGGTTGATTGGTCCAACGAAATCAAGGGTCCATTGCTTGAATGGTTCGATGACTAGCTATGGTTTTAGAGGCATCTCATCAGACTGACCAGGGTGTCCTGCTCTCTGGCAACTGTCACAGGCTTGGACAAATTTCTTTGCATCTTTGAAAATTGTGGGCCAATAATACTCTGTTTGCAACACTTTATGTCCAGTTCTGCGATCAGCAAAATGTCCGCCACATGGTCCATCATGGCAGGCTTGTAAAATGTCAAAGATTTCATCTTCTCGAACACATCTCCTGATATGCATGTCTGCCCCTGTGTGGAACAAATAGCCCCCAATCCAAGAAATCGAGCACTCCACTGAACAATCTGTTTCTGCTCATTAGGGGTTAGATGCTTTAGTAATTTACCTACTACTAGGTAATTGGGAACATCAGCATACCAGGGTGTTTGAACAGCCACAACAAACAGATGCTCGTCTAGAAATTGATCTTCAACTGCTGCTTCATCGATTGGCTTTGACATTCTTGAGAGAAAATCGGCTACATGATTTTCTTTTCCAGGTCGATCCTTGATTTTAATATCAAATTCCTGCAATAAAATCACCCATCTAGTTACTCTGCCATTTGTGATAGGCTTGTTTGCTAAATATTTTATGGTAGAATGATCTGTGTACAAGAAACAGGATATCCAGTAATGTAATGTCTAAACTTATTGACAACATGTATTACAGCTAGAATTTTTTTTCAGTAAGAGTGTGGTTTAATTCAGCAAGGGATAAATTTTTGTTGATGTAATAAATTGCATATGGTTTTTTATCCTCTTCCTACCCAAGGACTGCTCCAATGGTTGTATCTGAGGCATCAGATGATATCTGAAATGGAAAATCCCAATTTGGTCCTCGAAAGACTGGGGCTGTGGACACGAGCTTCTTCAGATCCTTGAAGCATGTTCACATTTTTCTGTCCAAAGAAAATCAACATTACCAGTTAGTGCACACAAAGGTGCAGCAATATGCGAATAATGTTCTATAAACCTCCTATAATAACCAGAAAATCCAAGAAAACTGCATACCTCTGTTTGAGTGGTAGGGGTGGGAATAAGCAAAATTATTTGGATTTTGGCTGGGTCTACCTAAATGCCAGATGCTGAAATATAGTGTCCTAGGATAAGTCCTTCCATCATCATCATATAACATTTTTCATGGCTTAAACAAAGCTTGGTAGCAATGCAGCGTTGTAGGACTTTTTCTAGTGTATCCAGTGCTGGATCGAAATCATCTCTGTATGGTGTAAAGTCATCCATGTATACTTCAAGTCCTTTATTTATTACGTCTGCAAAAATGCCAAGGATAGCCCTTTGGAATGTGGCAGGAGCATTGCATAAGCCAAAAGGTAGAACTCGGTAGGCAAATGTTCCCTCAAGACAAGTAAAAGTAGTTTTGTCTTGGTCTTCAGGGGCAATCTGAATCTAATTGTATTCACTGAAGCCATCCAGGAAAGAAAAGAATTTCTTCCCTGCCAAAGTGTCTAATACTTGGTTGATGAATGGGAGAGGGAATTGGTCTTTTGTGTTGCTTTATTTAACTCTCTGTAGTCCACACAGATTCTCCATTTCCCATTCTTTTTTGGTACCACCACAAGAAGAGAGACCCATTTACTATTGGAGATAGGATAGATGAAATTGAAATCTAAAAGTTTTTGAAGTTCAGCTTTTACCACATCTTTTAGATGAGGATTTAGTCTCCTTTAAGGCTGACGAACAGGTCTCGCATCTTTTTCTATATAAATGTGGTGTGTACATAATTGGGGGTCAATTCCTTTCATATCAGGGTAGTCCCATGCAAATGCTTCTTTATATTTCCTTAACACATGGATGAGCTTCATTTCTTGTTTGGATGTGAGGTTGGCATTAATGTTTAAGGTTTTTACCAGTTCAATCTCCACAATTTTACTATTTGCAACAGAGGTAACAGATATTGTATGATCATGTGTATCTTTAAGAGGATCTTCTTCTAATTCACTATCAAATGCTACTTTTATCATGTGACATTGTGTGCGGGATGTGAGTTCAGTTTGACTGATAAAATTATTAATGGCATCGTCTTCTATTTAGTCTTTGAAATCAAGTGCCTCTTGTATAGTTAATGTAGATCTAATGTTTTCAGTAAGGTATGATATAGGGTGCCTATTAGTTTTGACTATTGTGACACTTGGCTGCGCTGGAGGATATAGAACTAAGTTTTTGATATCTTCTCCTCTGGTTATGGTCATATTTCTTTGTCGACAACCAATATAAGCATCGGAAGTGGCAAGCCAAGGTCTACCTAAAATCAATGGATGTCCATCAAGTCGGGTTTTGGGATTTATTATCAGAAAATTGGTTGGATATTCCTAGGAGTCAACAGAGACCATGACATCATGTAGTGTGCCCCCTGGCCTAACCACAGATCGGTCAGCCAATTCTAGCAAGGTAGAAGTGGGATTTATAGATGTAATGCCTAGCTTTTGGAAAGTAGTGGTTGTTAAGATATTGATTGCATCTCCTAGATCAACTAAGTCATTGGAAATGGTCTCACCATAAATTTGCACAGTTACTATTGGATTTCCTGGGTTTTCATATTTAATGGGTGTTTCTTTTCTTGATAATAAGTGAGATAGAGTGTCGACTACTTGGAATCTGGGATTATTTGTAATATTCCTCCTTGGTTTCTTTATAAACAATTCTTTGATAGTTTTTGCATATATTGGGATGTCTTGAATGGCTTGGAGGAATGGAAGTGTTATGTACAAATTTTGTAATTCTCCCAGAATGTCAAAATCAGGATATTGTATAGGTCGAGGTATGACTAATCATTCTGGGAACGGGGGAGAGGATGTGGTTGCTTGATTATGAGTTTTTTGTTTATTCACATCCTCTTCTTGTGACAGATGTTCTCTGGGTAACTAATTTTCAACCTGAACTGTCTTATCTCCCTTGGTTTCAATGATACGCCCAGATCTTAACTGAATATCATTACACTCCCTCAGATCGGTTCTTATTTCTGGTGTTTCTATGATTTGGATAGATTGGACTAGTCTGTTATTTGGATTGGGGTTGGGTTGGGCTAGGAGTTGCAGTCTTAGATTAGACTGGGGATTTTGTTGTAAGGCTGGCAGTGTAGGTTAAGGGAGCGGAATGGTTCTCGCTGGCTGATGCATTGGTCTCTGCCAGTTTGTCTGCCAGGCTAAATTTTGTGAAGTAGGGGGAGTCCATTATGGTGGGTATATGTTACTTTCCCAATATGGTGGGGTATAAGGAAGATTCGGCCAACCAGGTTGGCTTGCCTGATTCAGCCATGGGGTTGAGGAAGGAAACGACTGTGGTGACCAGTTTGGAAACGGGGGTTGAAATTGACTTTGCAACATACTATATTGTTGAGCATTATACTGCGGAGACTGAAAAGAAGAAGTTGGGTCTGGAAACATACCAGATTGTCGCAGCTGCCACTGACGGCGCTAGTTGAGAAAATACACCGATTCTGGCTCTTCTTCTGCTTCCTTATATACTGCTTTTAATGCAGGAAGTGAGGGACAACTTTCCGTAAGGTGATCTTTTGTGCAGATGGCACATGTTTGGACTACGTCTAGTGGACAGTCCTTATGGCTATGCTTTTTCCTGCATTAGGGACAAAAGATTGCAAAATTTTGTTTTGCTTCCATTTGCTTCTGTTTGGCCTCCATAATATCAAGTTGTGTAGTTAGTGTCCCTAGTATATCGATTTTAAAATTTTCCAATAAATTTCCAATTTCTACACGCGTTACTCCTTATGTCGAAATTTTATTATCTCTTACAAACCGATCATGTTCTTCCAGTTTTACTCTTGTGCTGCCTCTCGAGCTCCTGATACATAAATCAATAATGTCAGCAAAATTTTCTTGATAAATATCTCATTTTCCCATAATGTTTAATGTTTCAATCCATTGTTCCTTCGTGCCCCTTATTAATGTTGTTTTTAACACATTATCAGGTAAAGGCAAGGATGCATAAGGAGATATTTGAATATTATACTGAAAACGTTCCACATACTCCTTTAATGTTTCATTTGGTCTAGCTATCATCTGGAATATTTCGTCCTTCAGTTCTCTAAACCTGCAATAGTCCTGATATTCTTTTAGAAAAGATTCTTTCATTTGATCCTAGTAATTTATAACCCCGCCACCTAATCCAATAAACCATCTTAAAGCAGCCCCTTTTAGTGTAGAGGGAAATAGTTTCAGTTTCTAGGGGCTGGTGGTGTAACCATATCCCCTACATAGCACATCGAATTCAAATAGAAATGCATCTGGGTCTTCTGATGTAAGACCATGGAATGTAGGGATATGTTGAAGTGGGATTGTTTTCATAGGCACATTTGCTGCAGAATCCACTATGGGGTATTGTAATGTAGAGGTTTGGGTGTTTGGTTGGTTTTGAGCCATTTGGTCGAATATATGCCAATAACGTTCCGGGATATCTAGGAGGGTATTCCTAGGTTGAGGGGGAACGACTTTAACAGGAATAGTTTTAATAACACTTCCTCTATCTGGGATAATGAGAGTACCTAATGTGTGAGGAGATTGAGTTTCTTCAAAGATGATTTTTGCAGCACTTCCCTTGTCTGGGCTATTCAATGGCTGAGTTGTCTCAAGAGGAGATCTCGGTTCCTCGGTTCCCCCTGTCTCTCCTCCTCCTTCACAAAGTTTACTAAAATTCCCTTCCTGCAATAGTTCTAGAATAGAATTTTCAATTTCTTGAAAGTCCTGCTCTTCAGTTTGGCTTTGCACCTCATTAAAGGCTACAGATGTTGATCCTATGGCCCGAAGGAAACTAGTAGGCTATCTAGAAATAAATTTTCTAGGTCTTACTGAGGACTGAGATTCGGTTTTCTTGAAGATTTCGTCTATGAAGGTTGGTCGGCCAAGGGTCACCGACCCCTTAGCTTTTTCTGGCTTGGGTGGAGGTTTGGGATTCTTTTCTGGCTTTTTCTGCTTAGTCATGCACACAAATTAATTACTAGATTCTACCCAAACAAAACAGCAACAAATTTGTAGGAAAGTGGGCAGAGGAGTAGGGCTGTTACATGCTCCACACGTAGGTTCTTACCTTCCGTTTTTAAAACCCAATTCTTCCCTAGCAGGTTCGTACACTACTCTGAAAAAAGAACAAATGGCTACACTCTCTCCCTGGCAACGACGACAAAAAGTCAAGCTATAAAAAGGGTCTCTTTCACCTCTAACTACCTCACATTAATATGTCAATATGGGAACATTTTGTTATTTCAAAGAGTGTCTCAGTCTGAGGCTATCATTTTCCAGAGTAATGCTAGTAGCACAGTCTTCAAAAATACAAGAGTAAACGGATGCTTGTTTACAACTAACTACTTCAAAAGATAAAACCACACATTCAGAAAACTAAGGAATTTATCAGTCAAGGGTTTAGTAGCAATAACCCATCACTTTGTAAACTGATGGAAAAGGAATCCAAAGAATAGATCGTGGATCTGGGAGCCGGACAGTAGATGTCAATTCTTACTATAGCCTCGGATCGTTCTTCACACCAAAATAACAAACGATAGGAAATGAAATGGAAGATAAGAAATGAAACAACAATTAAGAAATAGAACAACAAACCTGAAATGGAACAATAGTTAAAAAATTGTAATGAGATTACCAAATAACGTTGATAAGAAAACCACGCATAAACCAAACGTAATAGTATAGGAGCAAGTTTCCTCCAGGGCCGTGCCCTTAGCCTCCAGGGGTACATCGCTTGAAGTTATTCCAGACTCAAATATGAAATAGTAAACAAGTTTGTATTAATGCATAAAGCGGAATTACAGTAGATCAGTTCTTAGCGAGACTCGATGATCAAAGTTTTGATCTTAAAGGAAATTACATAAAACATAACAAATTCTCCCTCGAGCTAACAGTGCTGCCCCTTTTATAATGGAGAAGGAAGAGATATCTAAGTGCAGAAATAGTTAAAGCAGTGATCCCTCAGGATCAAGGATCTTGAGGGATTCACTGAACCGTTAGTCCTCAGTCATTTCTTCTCTTTCCTGCGCCGAGCCGATATCTCCACTTCCTTTCCAGGGCTAATTCGCTTTGATTTTCTTTGCCTAGTTTGCATACGGTTCATCGTCAAAGAGACAATTGTTATCCTGTCCTTGTCCTTTCCTTTAGAACAACAGTTTCTCGTTTTTCCTTCTTTCTGCATAAGGAAATGACAATTGTCAGTGTTTTCATCTTGCATATTAATCTCACATGTTTTATTACAATTACTTATCATTTTCGTAGTTCATGATGCAAAAGGTTTGTAAGTTCTAATGAAAAGATGCTGAAATAATTACCAAAAACATACCTTCTTCAGTACTCCACACTGTGATCTGTGCATAGCTTTTTATGAACTTCAGACAGTAACGAGTGTGTCCCAGTGTGGCGCGCAGTTGTTTGACACTTCGCCACACTTGAAGGTTGAGTATGACATCAATCTTTGCCAGATACACCATCAGACCTTGCGTACAAAACACATGGTTGAGCAGGTTCCTAAAAGGGATGAGGAAGGTACACTTCTTTAGGTTAAGTTCAATCTGCTGTCGTTGAAAAGTATCCAGCAATAATCGTAAGCTCGCGGTATGTTTCTTAACCACCCTAAATACATTCCAATCATCAAGAATACCTCTAAGAACTTGTGTATAAACTCCTTGAATGCAGCTACCACAGTGCGGGAGAATATTGTCGGCGCGTTCTTTAGACCAAAGGGCATCACCATATACTGAAAGTAGCCCCATTCAGTGGCGAACGTTGTTTTACTCCTATCGCCCGGCACAATCTTGATCTGGTGGTACCCTAAGAAGCCGTTTGTAAAGGAGTAGGCTTCCTATCCTCCCACATTTTCCAGTACCTCATCTATAAATGGCGTCAGAAATGGATCATTAACACATGCATCATTGAGCTTCTGGAGATCCACGCAGATGCAAATTTCACCTTTAATTTTTCTCCCTTGCACAACTATAGGACTGACCCAGTAAGCCTCCTCCACTGGTTCAATTATTCCTGTTGCAAGCATCTTGTCCAACTCTCCATGGACCTTCGCTTTGTATTTTGAATTCAACTGGTAAGGCTGCTGCTTAACTGATCCATATTTAAACAGGAACGCAATAAAATACAAAGATAACCATAAACACAAAGATGCAGCGGAAATAATGCTTCATTTCATTAATGGAAAATACCGAAATATGCTTACAACCGGAATTGGAAATAAACCAGCTAGGGCGATGGTAGCTTATCTCTGAGAAGAGATGTGCGGCTACATGAATCTGAACTATTTCGAACTAAGTTACAATGAGGCTCGAAGGCCTATTTATTGTTGAGAAACAATGGAAAACCCTTCACATTCCAAAACCTAACCCTAGAAGATGAAACGCCAAATTGTGGGCCCCGTTTTGGGTAAATTGGTACATCAATTTCCGGGGTCGTAACTTTGTG
>APFE031648211.1:226068-237954 GCA_000404065.3 Pinus taeda
ATAGGAAGAGCACAAGTGGTGGTGCATTCTTTATGGGTTCCAGATTAGTATCTTGGTTCAGCAAGAAACAAAGTTCGATTGCTTTGTCTACAGCTAAAGCAGAATATGTTGTTGTTGCATCTTGCTGCACTCAACTTCTTTGGATAATGCAGACCCTGCAGGATTTTCAAATCACTTGTACGCCACCTATCTCCATCCTATGTGATAATACAAGTGTAATCAACATTTCAAAGAACCCTGTCATGCATTCAAAGACCAAGCACATACCGATCAAGTATCATTTTCTTCGGGAACAAGTGCTTGAACAAAAGGTCAAGTTGGAGTATGTTCCTTCTAAGGAACAAGTTGTTGATATACTCACCAAACCACTGCCCAGGGAGACGTTTGAATACCTCAGGAAAAATCTGGGGGTTGTTGATGCAACATCTTGTTTTTGAATCTTATCTGTTGGTTGTACGCGAGGTCTATACATGGTATACGCGTATGGATTGGTTGTAGATCAATGGCATAGGTGCAGGGGGAGCACATATAATGCATTGTTGGCATTATGGGAGCATAGAAGGAGAACATGGATGCTGATCTAAACATGGCTGCAATATGTCTCTATATCTTTTATGGTCGTTTATGGTTCTTCTTTGCAGATTTGGCTCATATTCAGGGGGAGCATGTTCTTAGGGGGAGCATAACCCTTTGCCCTTGATGTCAAAGGGGGAGAATGACGCTGAAGACTTTGAGGTTGCCATCAAGTCCAAAGGGGGAGATTGTTGGCATTATGACTCTGGTATGGCTCTATGATACAGATGTTGTACTTGATGGCAACACCCTCAAGTGGCAATGCACTGATCAGGCTCTCAAAATGTTGGAAATTAAGAAGTACGCAGGAGAATAGTTCAAAAGGTGCGTACCCGCAAGTACGCCATGAAGGGACTGCGGCCGCACACCCAAGTCACCCGTTCAGAAGATGCGTACCCCTAGTTCACTTACTTCAAGGCAAAGAAGCGCGCTCACGTGGGGTTTTCTTATATTTGGCCCGTGGTATTTAGCCCGCCATTCTTGATTCTATGGTTTTGCCCCATGGTATTGCTTTATATTATTATTATTATTGAGCCCCATGTTTTTGGGCCCCTTGTATTGATTATCTATGGTATTGATCCATGATTTTAGGAAGAGCTTGCCTATATAAAGCAAAGGAGATCACTTGGCTATGTATCTTTCGAAAATTGAATATCTTAAGATCTGAAATATTGGGTTATTTTTAAAAAGCTTGATCTATATAAAAGTGAAGTTGAAAGCAAATCTATGAAGGGTGATCTCTCGAGCGCATGATTAGATCTGAGCATCTGACTATCGGTGGCACACTGGGGGACTGCCATTTCGGCTCTAATCAGAGGTACGCAGGTGATTAACGGTGCAAGTGCGTGGGAACGCAGAGAAGAAGAAGGAGAAGTGCGTGGGTACGCAGAGCAGAAGAAGGCGCAGTGCGTGGGTACGCAGCGTGATAGAGGTTCAGGTGCGTAGGCACAGGGAAAGTACGTGGCGCTTCAGAAGCCACAGGTGCGTAGGTACGCGGCGCGATAGCATCTGTGGGTGCGTGGCTACAGTAGCAGTACGCAGCGCGATAGTATCTGTAGGTGCGTGCCTACAGTAACAGTACGCAACATGATTGAAGAAATAGTGTGTGGGTACGCGGTATGGCAGAAGAGTCTTTGCGGGTATATGCTTGGGAGCAGAAGGTGAAGTGCGTACGCACGCAAACCAGAGAAAGAAAAACTGCGTATCTGTCTTAAGACCTTTTGCTGGCTGAATTGTTTCTGTTGATAAGGTGTTTTGGGTTTAGTTTACTGTTACCGTTGATCTGGTTACTGTAGTTGACTAGGTGATTTACTTGTACTTGATGATCTTTTGATGTTTATGGATCCAGTTTGAAAATTTATGAAAAGTGGTCCTTGAAAGAAAAGAAGTAGGGGGTTGTAGCTCCGTTCCAGGAGAGACTGGAAAACAAGAGAGAGTTGTAGCTCTCTGCAGGTTGCAGCCTGCGTACTGGTAAAGGACTGCGCCAGTACAAAACCTTTGTAAAGAAGTTTCTAATCTGAAAGAAGATAGAGACATATTGCAGCAGGTGGTTTTCACCCACATTGGGTTGCCACCTTACATCTGGTGTTCTTTGGTGTGACTATCTGTTTTCTTTGTTCATGCTCATTATTTTATGGTACTAACATGCAAAAATAATTCAAAGTGTAAATAAAGAAGATTTATTAAAAGAACTTAATAATACTGATTCACCCCCCCCTCTGAGTATTATTTCCAACACACATTCCAAAACGTAACCCTAGAAGATGAAACGCCAAATTGTGGGCCCCGTTTTGGGTAAATTGGTACATCAATTTCCCGGGGTCGTAACTTTGGCATACGATCTTTGTTTGACACGTGTGATAGCTCATTAGAAAGATCTATCCAAGAACTACCACTTTGGGAATGGCAACATCGGTCCATGGACCCATGTTGCCCCCAGATTTCCCAAAAAACATCGTTTAGGGCCTCAAAACGGCTCTGGAAGTTCAGGATCCGAAAAACGGCTAAAAATAGTAAACTGTGCTACAATTTAGGAAACTGAAAAGACTGAAAGAGACAGTTACGGGGGTCCAAATGGGATATGTGGGTGGCCACCAACATCCACCTGGATCATTAACTAGATTCGTATCTAGCTTCAAGGTTATCTTAATCACTCCTAGGTCACCAGTGATCCCTTTTAACTCGATGATTTTAGTCGAGAATAAATCTTCATACTTTCGAAGCAATTCGATGACCTTTTCCACCGTGTCATCATCCCAATAGTCCCCAAGCATTGCATACTTTGGCTCTTCCTCCATTTTGATGCTTACTTGTTTTGTTTTCAGCGGCACGGTGATGTTCGGATCCTTGATTGCTGGTCCACGAACCTCGCGACTCCCCTCCGTTTCCAGAATATTGATGTTTCTAGGGTCGTCCTCATCATCTTCTGCCTGTACATTGTAACATTCTAGGGCCTGGCTCAACTGTCGTGACCAGTATGGCTGCATGATTTCTTCTAGTTCCAATGGTATTTTGAAAATAGCAGCCTTCACCACCTGCAACGCGTTGTCCATAGTAGCCATCCATTGATCTTCAAAGAGGAACGTTAACAAAAAACCTTCACGCAATATATCCCATTCGCCTGTATCATGTCGGAGCTCTGTTTCAGTATACCAATTCCTTGGAATGACATCTAAGGTATCATGAAATAACTATACCCACTCTAGTTGAGGCTCTTCTCCATAGGCTTGGACCCATCTGGTAAGGTGCATGCGCAGGTCATCACATCCATTGTATTTCTGAGTTATTTGTAGTTCTGGGTTCCCAAATCTTATCTGCATCATGCACCTGCAGCTACACCAATCATTGAAGGTTCCTTCATATGTGCCCCACCAACGTGTAGGCGTCGTGCACAATTCCCATTACAATGCATCAAACCATTGGTTCTCTGTAACCACACTTTCAAATTTGGTTAGGAGTTCATCTACTACTATTAACCCATCATACATCGGCAATTCGCGATCCCTGAGCTTTGACAAAACACAACGACTTAGTCATCATATTGCAGTTTAATGTGGTTACCCCATTCAACCGATTATGCCACCACTCGTCTTCCTCATCTGAATCTTTGTGCAGGACTCTACATTCCCCCATGATATTCTTCCTTCCGCAGTCAGATTGACCCAATCTTGATTTCGTACGATAATTTTGTAGATATAATCTAATTCATCATCACTTCCTTCGTTGTGCACAGGTTCAATGTAATGCAGTCCTTCAGCTGGGTCTAGTGGAATGACTACGTGGAGTGACTTCTTCTCAAATATGATTTTCTACTTCTTTAAATTAATAACCCCATTGATATCAGTGGCTTAGTCTATCCCTAACAACGCAGGGTAAGGGGTACTTTCATCCATGATTTCTATTACCTCAAAGTCCATTTGGGTGCTTGTGCCTTCTATATCTATTGTAATTCCTTGTAGTCTTCCCATCGGCAGGATGTTCTTTTGATTCGCCATCTACAACTGAATAGGAGACCATTATAGTGTGGGCTTGCCCATGCATTCCCAAGTCTGTTTAGGTAGTACATTTGCATCTAAGCCCAAGTCCAGAATGATCTGATCCATCTCATAGTTGCCAATTTGCACCGTTAATCGCATTTCCCACCCAGTTTGTGATGCATGTTTTCCCAATTTTTGGACCACGCAAGGTTCCCTCGACAATGCACACCTAGTTATCAATTCTTGTAATCCTTTAACCACCCTATTATCGTGAAGCAATTTCATGCATTTCTCTAAAAGGGTAGTTAGCATTGAGGGATCCCTCTCCAGCTCAGGTTGATCCTTACTACCTGGGGTAGAGACATCCGCGAAGCTCTTACTAACTTCTAGATCCATCTCCTTGGTCACAAAATGGGAAAAACTAGGATCGAGTGTATCCCTCAGTGGATGGAAGACTCTCATGGGAGTGCGATAGTTCTTGCACATCGGATTCAGATGAGGAGATTGAAAGATGGAAGAACAAATTGCAAGTAGTCACCACACTCAACTATAATATGATTATCTAATCATCATAATACAGTTGAGTGTGGTGACTTCCTGTGATCTGTTCTGCCATCTTTCAATCTCCTCATCTGAATCTGATGTGCAAGAACTATTGTGCTGCCATGAGATTTTTCCATTCGTTGAGGGATTCACTCGATCTTGGCCTTCCGCTGTTATTTGGTAGATGTAGTCTAGTTCATCGTCACTGTCTTCGTCGTGCACCGGCTTAGTGTAGCACGCTGGTTCAGTTGGGTCCAATGGAACTATGACATGAAGTGACTTTTTCTTGAATGTCATTTTCCATCTTTTTAACTTGATAACCCCATTCATGTCCGTGTCCCAATCTATTCCTAGTAATGCAGGGTATGGATTACTGTCATCAACAATTTCTATTACCTCAAAATCAGTTTGCGTACTTACTCCATTAATGTCCACTATCGCCCCTTACAGTCGTCCCATCAGTGGGATCTTTTGCTGGTTGGCCATCCGTAGTTGAATAGGAGACCACTGTAGTGTGGGCCTACCCATGCGTTCCCATGGTTGCTTAGGTAACACATTTGCCTCTGACCCTAGATCCAAAATGATTTGGTCCATCTCGTATTCACCGATTTGTGCCGTCATCATCCGTATCTCTCTCCCGGTGCACAGAGCATGTTTCCCCAGATTCTAGACTATTCACAGTTCCCCTAATCCCGCACCTAGTAATCAGCTCTTGGATTCCTTCAACTACCCTATTATTAAGTAAAAACTTCATACATGAATCTAAAAAGGTGGTAAGCATAGAGGGATCCATTCCCGACACCATTGGATCCCTATCACCTGGGGTAGAGACTTCTGTGAAGCTTGTCTGAGATTCTCTAGACATCCCTTTCGCCTATTCTATTTCCAAGTCAGGTTCCTTTGTCCAAGGACCGCGACTACTCTCATCTTCTCCAGACTGTTTCCTCGCATCTCCTCCAGTGGTTGCTCCACTCCTTATTACCATGTTTACACAGGGGTCCTCATCATGGCGTTTCGACCTCATCATCTGGAAAGTTTGAGTTAGACTGGGCCTCGCAGATTGTGCTTTTCAATCTCTTATCTAGATCCCATGGGGTTTCACCAGGTAACATTGCGATCTCCTTGAACCCAATGACCAACTGCATCTTTGATTTCAGCCAACTAAATTATCGGGTCAACGCACCCTGGATCGCCACTATTCCTACATTCGGATAATCACTTGAGTACTTTATATACCATGTTAACACGCGGTCCTGCAGCGCTAACCAGAGTAGCCTTTCTGATGTTATCATCTATTATACCTTGGGCTTCCCATACATCCCTTACCACAAACCAGAACTAACCTAGTTCCTCATTTCCTACACCTCTAAATACCAGCAACTTGACTGCACTTGCCATCCCAACTTTTGGTGGTGGCAGAGGTGGGGTTGGTGAACATGGATTTGATGTAGGTGAAGTAGGTGATGGCATAGGCGGTGGTGATATCGGTTGAATGCGCTGCTTAATCAACTGGACTGCGCTTCTTAGAGAGGACCTTGTGAGTTCTACCTTGCTTCCTCGCGAAATAGAAATCAAAGGACTGTTCTCTAATTCATAGGTCGAGGGTCTATTTTGAGAATCATCCCCTGGCATGCTAGTGGGATGATTCCTAGAATCAGCCCCTTGGCTTGACTAGGGTTGATTTCGAGAATCGACCCTCAAGAGACCAAGGGGTCAATTTTGGGAATCAAACCCCGACACGCTAGGGTGTCGATTCCTGAAATTGACCCCTACTAGAACTGGGGGATGATTCTCAGAATTAACCCCTTGATTTTTCATAATTCCCTAGCTTGAAGGGGGCCCATTGGCCTACTAGGGTGTTTCTTTGACCATGCACAACCCTATGCCTATGGGCAGGTATGCCTAGCCCTGGGCAATCCAACCCTCAGCAAAGTGACCCCCTAGCAAGTGAGGGGGTTGATTCTAGGAATTGACCTGCGACAGGCTAGGTGCCCAATTCTCGAAATCGGGTTTAGGGGGTGCTTTACCTTGAGTGGACACACCCAAGACCAGAATAGCCCACTGATAGGCACTGCATGTCCCTATGGGTGGGTGCGCTCAGTTACGGGTTTACCTACCAACAACACAGTGAGATTGTTGCTTGCATGACCGTTATGCCACAATTGGACATTCAAATGAACATCACCTGCCTGCCCACAGGCACAGGTAGTGCCAGGGGGTTGATTTTGAGAATCGGTACCTCGCATGCCAGGGGGTAGATTACGGGAATCGCCCCCCTAACCTGCCATGGGTGAATTCTACGAATCGACCCTGGACAGGCCAAGTGGCTGATTCCCAGACTTGTGGGCATGCACGCCGGGGCATGGCCATCCTCATCCGGGGGAAAGTGACCCCTTGGAAGGCTAGGGGGTGGATTTTAAGAATCAGATATGACCCCCTCACCTGCCAGGGGACAATTCTAAGAATCAGCCCGTAGCCCACGTGGAGTCGATTCCTGGGCTGGGGTCAATTGTGGGAATCAACCCCTTTCCGTGCCGGCAGCCGATTCCCAGTATTTATCCTTGACAAGCTAGGCACCTGATTCTCGGATTGACCCTTGGCAAGCTAAGTGCCAAGTGGACCAATTCAAGTCTAGGAATCGTCCAGCGAAAATCAACACCTTCGCCTACCAAGGGCCAATTCTGGGAATGCGCCACTTGGCCTATTAGGTGTTGATTCTGGGAATCGACCAAATGGCCTGCAGGGAGATGATTCTTCAAATCAGCCCCTTGGCTTGCCCGAGGTAGATTCCCAGAATCAACCATCGACTTGGGAATCTACCCTCGACAGGTGACAGGGTTGATTCCCAGAGTCGGCCCCCATTAGGCTAGGGGGTTGATTTTGGTAATCGACCCCCAATAGGATAGGGAGTTGATTCCCAGACTTGACTGATTGGCTTATTAGGGGCTGGTTCTAGGAATGAACCACTTGGCCTACTCGGGGTCGATTGTAGGAATCAACCCCTTGGCCTGTCGGGGTCCAATTTGCAGAATTGGGCCCTTGGCCTGCAGAGGGTTGATTCTTGAAATAGGGTCGATTACAAGAATCTGCCCCTTCTAGTTCCAGAATCGGCCACTTGGCCTACTAGGGAGTGATTATGGGAATCAGCCACCTGGCCTACCAAGGGCTGATTCCCGGAATCATCCCCTTGGCTTACCAAGGACCCGATTCCTGGAATCGATCCCTAGCAAGCTAAGGGAATGATTTCGGTAATCGACCCCAGGCCTTCTATGGGGATGCTTTGCCCTAGTCGTGCATATTCCCATAGGCACAGCCCACGGTTGGGCACGACAACCCATAAGCATAAGCACTTCTTTTACCTATGGGTGGGCATGCCCGATCGTGACACAAACATGGTGCTTCTTGCACACCCATTGTTCCGCGAGTAGGCACACCCACGTGTCGATGCACACACCCATAGGAAGGCATTGACTATGCTTATGGTCAGGTGCACCCAACCCTGGGCATGTCCGCTCAAGTCAAAGAAACCTCTGCTAGGCCAGTGGGTTGATTATAAGAATCAGCCCCTAACATGCTAAGTGGTTGATTCCAAGAATCAACTCCTAGCCTACAGGGAGTTGATTCCAAGAATAAACCCCTTGGCCTACTAGGGGCCCACTCCTGGTAGGCCAAGGAGCCGATTATGGAAACTTGCTCCTGGCAGGCCAAGTGGTTTATTCCTAGAATTGGGCCCCAGTAGGAAAATGGGCCGATTCCAGAAATCGGCCCTTTGCCTAGCTCATTTTAATTAGCAAAATCAACCCCCTATCTTGTCGAGCGTTGATCCCCAAAATCAGCCCCCGACAAGCCAAGGGATCGATTCCCAAAAATTCAACCCTGAGCAGGCGACATAGATGCTTTGACGTGAGCGGGCACGCACAGGTATAGGTCAAAGTTCCCCCTAGTGACCTCGGGGCCCAATTCCCAAAATATATTCCCAGTAGGCCAAGGGTTGATTCTGAGAATCCCCCTCATGGCCTGCTAGAGGCCAGTTCCCAAGATCAGCCCGTTGGCCTGTTGGTGACCGATTGCAAGAATCGGCCACTTGGCTTGCCGAGGGCCAATTTTCACTCATGGAACTGTGCTTGTGGGAAGGCACGCTTGGCCATGGGCTTGCTCCCCTGTGGCCTAGTGGGTGTGTAGCACACCCACTATGTTGCGGGCTTGCATGACCATGAGTGATTTTGAATAATTGTCTAAGAGAATTTATATAACTGATGTTCACATGATATGTTGAAATAAATATTTTAATTTCCATATGATGCTACATGAAGTTATGAGTCATTTTTATGTTTGTTGGATTATATGTTTTAATTATGATGAATTTATTTGTTTAGAATATCCACAATGCAACAATAACTTAGAGATATAATTTATATTTTATTCAATCTACAAGTATTGATATTTTGATTAATTTAGTTGTGTAATTTGTTCATAGTGTCATGGTTTAAATGTGTTGAAAACTTAGAGTTTTTTAATTCTATGGTTGAAAAAATTTCAATTTTATATTTTATCTTTAATGTGATGGTTGAAAACAATTAGAATTTTAGCAATATTTAGTGTGTTGTTATTATATGTTTAACAACATGGATGAAGACCATTGGAATTCTAATTTGTTTCAAATCCCATTATTTTATCTTTAACGCCATTACTAAAAAATGTTGAAATTATACATGGGAAAGAAAAGTGTTATTCTACTAACAACATTAGTGTGTTTTTCATTTATTTTGGAAAAAAAATTGGTTTTACTCCCATTATTGTTAGATTTTTTAAAATTAGCCCTAAAAAAATAAAACATCATTCCAAAATACACAATTTTCACTTTTTGGGGTTTTTTACTGGAGTTCCTATTTTGAGTTTACAATTCCTGTTTGAAAGTTTACATTGTTGATACCTATCAAAACCATAAGTAGAATAGAACCTATATCTATCACCTCTCCTATCTAGAGTATCCAACAATCTACCATCTCTAGCCGTGTCATATCTATCCTATCTATGACCACCATGTGACCTACCACCATATGCCCCATTAATTTTCTCCTCCTATCCATGTCTGATCCAATTGACCCTTGTTGCTAGAATTCTAACAAATTTTGAAGGAGTATCACATTAACCTGTGTTTATTATCTTATGCCTACATGATTTTTTCATTGTCTGCCTTAACTCGTTATTTATTCCTTCAAGATTCTCAATGTGTCTGCTAATTTAGAAGAGTGCCCAACACCACATTGCTCATCTGATTCATAGGGAGAATATTTGTAGTATACTATCTTGCTAGCCATTTTGATCTCTTTCTTGCAAGGTATACTATGTCCGCCAAACCAAATCACAATAAACCAATGCACCTTAGCATAATTCGGGGAGGATATCTCATCTGCAAGATAAACCAAATCAACATAATACATGTATAAACATAATCATGACAACATATATACATATAATAGATAAGCATCTAACCATATAAAAATCATTCTTACTAGGGTCCACTCATCAATGCATGACCATATCAACCACACATATCACGACCTCATGCATGAAAACAACAACCATAGCAATGTGCACTAACAATACATAACCATAAACAACATGCAACCAACCATGCACCCATGATGACACACTTCACAACAAGAGCATCCTATCTCAGATGGTGACATCACTAGGACCATGACCAATACCATGGATATGGAACAAGCACATAAACAACAAGGATTATTAACACATGTTCAACTGAAATGAATGCATGACCAATGCACAGTAGCCATCTAGTTTGAGGGGTGAACCATGCCCTGATACCACTCTCTAATACCCTCCTCCCACATTTACCCAAGTAATTGGCAATCCGAGGTAAACATGTGAGAAGAGGCTACTATGATGGGATTCAACCTCCTATGTGACCTTAAGGAAGTGGAATCTATGGAAACAAAACAAATAGACCTTCCACAATAGCATGAGGACTCTTAGGAACCATCCTAGCATTTCTGACAATCAACCCCTCGGTCCCACTAAGTTTGTAGACCAATTAACCCCGAGACTCCCCCATGATATGGGAACGCCAGCATCAAGAGGGCTCTAGATGCTCCCATAACATGGTGCCTATGTCTAGGGACTAATTTTCTTAGTGTTGTGCTAGCATCCCCGAGATTTGAGCCACTTTTTTCAGGCCCATAGCCTAGGTCACTTCGCAGAATTGAATGACACCTTTGGAACATAAAGATAATAACATAATGATCATACAAATGCAATTACTTGAACAAGGGTTTGACTGGACCCCTACTAGCCATGTCAAGAATTTTTCCAAACTTATCACACATAAGTAATCTACAGGTGGAAACAATAGATTTAAGCATAGGGGTCTCATACTTATTTGAGAATCACTAGGAAGCATTGTTGCCTTATACCATTAGGTGCATTATCATCTATTAGGTCATAGATAGATTGTTCATTCATTTAAAAATAAAAACATGAGGAAAGTCATACATAATCACTATCATAATACATGCTTATAACCAACATAATAACAAAAAAAATATCAAGGATACATCAGTCATAAAATCCACATATAAACCAATACATTTATACATAAGATACCAAGGAGAGAACCTCTTATTAATGAATGCAAAATCCAACCCAGGATGAGACTATCATGTTTCACCTGACCATTTAATGATTGAGCCAAATCTCTCTTTGGCCATTCACCCCATAGTCAAACATAGTTACCGATCAAATGATAAAATTACGCAGTACCCGGTTTTTGAGGTAGCAAAAAACCACACGATTTTGAAAAGTGTTGATTGAGAATATACTTTTTTTGGAGTATATTTTTCGCACTTAAACTTTTTTTATAAACCTTTTTTCTAAATGTTAGTGATTTTCATGTTGATTTTGAAAAGTGTTGATGCAACATCAACACCTTTTTTTCTGGAGCATATTCTTAACATTTTTTTTTTTTTTATCTATCAAATATGAACATTTATTTTTAACTGTTAGCGATACTCATATTGATTTTGAAAAGTGTTGATGGAGCATCAACACCTTTTTTAAAAGTGCTTATTTTTGACACATTAAATTTTCTAATGTATTGAGTGTAGATAAATTTCTTTAATTGTTTGTGATTTTCATGTGAATTTTGAAAATCGTCATTTTTTTTAAGGCATATTTTTTACACTTGAATTATTTGATTTCCTAAGTATGCACTTTTTTTTAGATGCTGATTATTTAACAATTGTTTAAGTTATCTTACTCCTCTTCTTATTTT
>APFE031648211.1:238536-302929 GCA_000404065.3 Pinus taeda
TGCGGTAATGATTTATGATCCCTTTGCGGTAATAATTTACGATCTCTGCGGTCATAATTTACGATCTCTCTATGGTAATAATTCACGATCTCTCTGTGGTAATAGAAAAACAATTTGCGACACGTGCCTCTACGGTCCGACTTGCTGATATCAGGTGCACACATCACATTCCTTATATTTTTCTAATACATATCTGCTCATATATTTTCAAGTATGAATAATTCACCATAATTACCAAAGATTTCCAAAGGTAGACCTAGCACAGTTACTCTACAGAGCCTCTATGTGTATATAGAGTTTTTAGAGGAACGTAGAGAAGAAAGAGAAGTCAAGCTACAAACAGAGTTAGCAGCCATGCTGGAAAATAAATTCACATCTCTTAAAGACAAGATCCAAAAACAAATAGAAAATAAAATAGAACTATTGGAGAATAAGATGGAGGCAATGGAGACTAGGTTGCAAGTTATAGAAAAACAAAACCAAGATATGAAACAAACATCCCAACAAGTAGATGTTGATACTTTAGAGAGTCTTAAAATGAAGGACATGATTAAAGAGCTAGAAGAAAAAGTTAATAGCCACCTCACTCTAAATAGTGTGGCAGGTAAATTAGATGTCAAACCAATTAAAGATGAAATGAAAAAATTGATAGAATTAGACCATGAGTGTAACAAAAGGGCCTTCAACCTTATAATATTTGGTTTGAAAGAGGAGGTAGATGAGGATACTTTAGCCATAGCCCAGACAAAATTACATAACAAATTACAAATTGAAACAACGTGTCTCACAGAAGCAACAAGCTTGGGGAAACTAACTGATAATAAAGGAAGGCTGATTTGAATAAAAGTGAGCTCTGCCGACCATAAGTATGACATGCTTAGTAAAATATGCGGTCTAAAAGGAATGAGAATATTTATAAATGAAGATCTTGTTCCAGAAGATCAAGCAGAATTGAGAAAGGAGGTTCAAAAGGTTAAGGAAGCTAGGAAGGAAGGAAAGTGGGCAATAATAAAAAATAGAAAAGTCATTATTCGAGATAGAGACCAGAAAGATAATAATAAATAGCAATTCAACATGCTCCAGATTCTTTCTTGGAACTGTCAGGGCTTTCCATGGAACAAAGGCCCTAAGCTAAGTTGGATCTCGAATGATGTTGATATTATTTTGCTTGTTGAAACTTGGGAGCATGAAGAATCTAAGGTCCCTAACATACATGGCTGTACATTATGGTCTACCTGGAATAAGTGATCCTCCCGTCGTGGCATTGGGGGTATAACTTGTTACATTAAGAACAACATCTCTCCCCATGATAGGATTTATAAAAACGACCCTTACGACCAATATAGTTGGATAGAAATTACTGATATTTATGATAAAACAACCTACATAGCAATCTGTTATCCCCACCCATCAATTCTAACTTCTGTAAGAAAAAGAATCTAGATAAAAATAGTCCTTAAAATGGTTTAGAGAATGATATTTCTAGCCTAAGGAATGAATTCAATATCCTTTTAATGGGTGACTTTAATGGTCGAACTTCAAGCAACCAAACTATTCTTCTAAGCAATCATTCCAACCCCAATCCCCTTTGGTTAGACAAAGACCTTCCCCTGGGTAGCCG
This sequence comes from Pinus taeda, assembly GCA_000404065.3. Lineage (NCBI taxonomy): Eukaryota > Viridiplantae > Streptophyta > Pinopsida > Pinales > Pinaceae > Pinus > Pinus taeda. The sequence goes on from APFE031648211.1 coordinate 240,158, forward strand.
GTACAAAAGGAGCTCTGAAGACCTCAGGGAGAATTTGTTTGGGTTGGAGCTAGTCAAGCTTTGTAGTGCTCAGGATCTCATAATTTGCAACGGTTTAAAGAAGTGGCCCAATTCTAGCCAGATGACGTGCATCCATGAGCTTGGTAGTAGTGTGGTAGACTATGTTATCTCTGATCTCCCTCTATACAATGAAATAACAAATTTTGACATCTTAAATGACCACAAGCCTGACTCTGATCATAGGCCTTTACTTATAACTCTCAATTTTTTCATGCGTAGAGATCCCATAGAAGATAACACTTATAGCCAAAAGAAGTTAATCTTTGATAGAAATAAAAAAAAATCTATTTCTAAATGAATTAAAAACGAATTTGCTTCATTTATCTAGTATGGACACATGGAAGATCTCTGTCATAATTTTATTACAACCCTCTCATTTTCTATTAACAAGTTCTCCATTGAAGTTTCAAGTAATAAAAGAAATAGAAAAACCAACCCATGATATGACAAAGATTGTAAAAGTGCGAGGAGAGCAATTAAGGAAGTTGTTGATGAATCTCTTAAAATTGGTAAGATAAATATATACAAAGACCTAACTAAAAGGAAGAAAATGTTGTATATTTGTAAAAGACAAGAGAATATCTTACACCTCTCTAAGGTAGCTCCTAAGAAATTTTGGAGGTGGTTTCTAACTAGGAAAACTAAAGATAATAATAAAATTGCTTTACATGACTAGAATTCCTATCTTAAAAAGATTTACGAATCTCCAAATGTAATGGATAACTTCGAAACCCTCCTCTCAACGAAAGAAGTTTTCTCATTAGAAGCCATTGATTATGGGGTTAATCACTTGACTAATGGGAAAGCTAAGGACATTAGATGTTACCAGGAGGAAATCTTAAAAATTGGAGGTCCTGTCCTCATCCCCCACATTCACAAGCTTTTCAATCAAGCGGTCAAGCAAGGGTTCCCTAAACCATGGACTCAAAGCCTCATTATCCCTATTTTTAAAAGTGGGGATAAAAATAACCCCTCTAATTATCGAACCATTATGATCAACCCTCTCCTAGCCAAGTTATATGGTATTATTTTGGAAAGGAAGTTGAGCATATGGCTTGAAAGTGAAGGTAAGCGGGCTAAAGGCCTAGCAGGTTTTAGAAAGAAACACTCAACAACAGACCACCTCATGACACTTAGGATCATTGTGGAGGAATGTCATAATGATAAATCCAATCTCTTTTGTTTCTTTGTGGACTTTAGAAAGGCTTTCGATACAGTTCCTAGAAACAACCTTTGGAATAGATTGGAAGAGCTAAAGGTTCCTTTTGAGTTGAGAGGTACTGCTATAAGTTTATACAGGAATGTAATTGTTATGTTAAAGAGTAATGAGGGTTGGTCGAAAGATATTAAGTGTAATATCGGAGTTAAACAAGGTTGCCCCCTCTCCCCTACCCTATTTGGCATTTACATCGACAAGCTAGAAGGGTTTTTAGAGGAAACAGGATGTGTTGGCACGATATTAGTTGGGACAATCATCATCCTTCTTCTCTATGCTAACGATATTATTCTTCTCGCAAGGTGCCCATCTGATCTTGATAAGTAACTTATACTTCTTGAGGATTTCTACACTACCATGGGTATGATTGCTAGCACTGACAAAACAAAAGTTATGATTATCAAATCCAAGAAGGACACTTACACTAATTTTATGTATGACAATAGTAACTTGGGGGAAGTGTTTTCATACAAGTACCTAGGAATTGATATTCATCACAAGCTCAACTGGACCTATAACATTGAGAAAAGGATTAATGGGCGGTGGATAGCTTATTTTGGTCTTGAAAATAATTCTAAAATGGGAAACCTCGTAATGTGGGATAGAAAGAAGTTCCTCTTTGAAACTTTAGTCACTCTGCTTATCTTATCTGGATGTGAGGTTTCGGGTTGTAGCATCTCTAGAGAATCCTGGAGAAAGATTGAGCAAATCTAGAAGCTTTTTATAATGTATAACCTAGAAATTAAAAGAAACACACCCTGTCCTATTCTCCTTATAGAAGTGGGTCTTTCCCTTATCGAGAGCCTAGCTATAACTAGGCTTTTGTTGTACAAGCACAAACTCAATAACATAGGAGACCATAGACTTCCTAAGCTAGCTTTAAATTCCAGCCAAAACCACCTAAGGCTCAAACAAGGTTGGTATAAAGACACCAGGGATTGGTTAAACCATTGGGAGATCGATGAGAATGTTGCATTGCAAAACATTGATAACATTAAAAATATTGTTACTTTTAAGTTCAAAGAAAAAAAGTGGTGTGAGAAAGATTTAGCAGCTAAAATAAAATTAAGATATTATAAGGAGGTCATAAGCCCCACCCTAGAAGATCAAAAGTATCTCTTTGTTTTATCTAGCTCAAAGAATAAAATTAATATAGCCAAGATTAGAATGAACTGTCATGAGCTCCATAGTGAAACAGGTCATTGGGCAGTTCGTAAAACACCATGGATGGAAAGGTTCTACCATCTTTCTGAGAATACGAACATCGAGGATGAAAATCACTTCCTCTTAGAGTGCCCCACGTACAACCACATTAGATCTCAGTTTCAAAATCTTTGTTGCAATATTGACCCTCCCAGCGTTTTATGTTGTCAAAATTACAGTGAGCTCGAGAGGCTTCTCTCCGAGCTTTTTGAGCATAGGAATAAAATATTAAATAAGAATAAATCATTCGTTTCTTTAGGTCTGAGAGACCAAAGTTTGGTCTGAGTGGACGTTAACCATCATTATCATCATAATTTTTGTACAATGTTTTTTTAATATTTTATTAAACTTGATTTGTTTTCATTTTTTCTTAACTCGTTATCTTTTAAATTTTTCATTTTTTAAAGGTTTTTAATTTTTATTTATTTTCTGAAATGTTTTTTTAATTTTATTTTTTTTTTATTTAAAAAAAAAATAGTTTTTTTTATTTATTTTTTTTTCTTCATTTTTTAATTATTGAATTCACTTTATTATATGTTATTTTATTTATTATTTTATTAATTTTTCCTTCAATTGTATTTTTTATATAAAAAAGTGTTTTTTTTTTTTTTTTTTTAGCATTTTTTTTGGTTTTATTAGAACTTTTATCTTTTCTCAATTAATTCCTTAATATTGTTTTAAAATTTTTTACTTTAATTTTTTAAATTTTTTGTTATATATTAGGTTTAATTTTTTTTATAATGTCTATTACTTTTTAATAATTTTTAATTATTTTTATTTTTTTTATTTAACTTTATTTCTTTTTTTTAACAATTTCCATGATTGATTTTTAAGATTTGATTGCAATAGGCCAAGTTCGCCTACATCACACGTCAATTTGATGGTCGATTTCTAAATTTTGTTGCAATGGGTCAAGCTGTGTTAGGCTAAGATTTTAAAGTAGTAATACTTTTATCATTTAAAAAAGAAATTACTCTTCGTATAATGACTCTTTTATTCAGGTGTTCATTTTTAAAGATTTTTTAGTCATATAATTTTTCAATAATTCCATGGTTGAAATATATTGAAAACTTAAGGTTTTTCGCTCGTGATATTTGGTTTTAATACCATGGTTGAAGAATTGTCAAAATTTTAAATTTTTTCTGAGTCACGATATTTTATCTATAATGCTATGGTCAAAAGAAATTATAAGTATTTTATCTTTAACATCATGACAAAAAATTGTTTGAATTTTGAGGCTTTTCAGAGACATGATATTTTATCTTTAACACCATGCTTGAATTTTTTTGCAATTATAAGGTTTTTCAGAGTGTCAATATTTTATACAAAAATGTTAAAAAATGTTGAAAATTTACCCCGAAAATAAAAAGTTATTACATCGTCAACATTTTTCGATTTCAAGGTGTTTCTTGCACCAAACAAAATGGCTTTTATTGGTTTCTACTGTTATTTTTAAAAAATATTGAAAATTTAATTTGAAAAGAAAAATGGTGATGGAAAACGATGCTTTTTGTTTTCGGGCTATTTTTTCATGTTTTTTTGGGATTTTTTTCTATAGTTCTCATTTTGAGGTTTTATATCTCTTTTGATCGATAACTATGTTTCCATATTCAAAGCATGAATGTGGGACTCAAACCAAAAGAATCAACCAGGGCATCTTGAGGCTAAACCACCTCACCCTCATCAATAGAAACTGAGCTTTACCATAATCCATCCCAGATCACTAGGCCAACACAATAAACATGTAATAATAGGCTTTACCATAATCTCCACTAGATCACTAAGCCAAACAAGCATGAATGCCATCAAATTTATCCACCTACATCGTGAGGAATTTCATGTCTCCTAGTTGCTTAGGGTTTATCGCAATCCACACTAGATCACTAGGCCCTAAAATGAGACCCACTCTCCAGGATTTACCACATATCCCATCCCGGATTACTAGGCCTAATGGAGAGAACCAATCTCTAGGATTTACCATATATCTTGCAATTCACCGATCGAGGATTCCTAGGTCCACCGAGGAAACATAAAATCCATCATTTCCGCAACCCACAACCCAGTTCATGAGTCATTAAGCCATGCATTCTATCATTCGATGGTCCACCTCACCCATCTTCAAAAACGTCAGGCAATCTAGCTCAACAGAAACATGAGAACCCCTTCACACCATGGCTATCTGGAAATGGAAACGCTAGGCAAAAAAATATGTTAGACCTAGGAAAACCCATGCCACAACAGAAAAAAAAAAACCACATGCAATACCATACATGCCAAATCTAAGAAGGAAAACTCACATGGAAATCAATACCTAGAAATAATCCTATTGTAGCTTCATGGTCCTGATCTTCCTTGATTTTTCCTTCCTTCCTCTTACCTTCTTTGCCTTTCTTGATCCAATGCCAAAGTACTCCAAGAAAACTCTAAGTTTCCAAGAGTGAGAGAGAGAGAGAATAATGAGAGAGCTCTAGAGCTGAATTGACAAAAGGTTACAAATTGATCCTCATAAGCCATTTTATCAATTAAGCCTCTATTTGATTCATTTTCCATTATTTTCCTCCTCACATGCAACCTATGACCTTTCACCTTCCTTTTCTTCTAATTTCCATTATTTTCATAAATAAACATGCCAAAAATGTCATTTTTCCTTTCCAAAGCCTTAGCTATTACCTTTGCCAATTTTCTTAGCCATAATAAACCAAATGAACACCCACTACAGTGTTTTTCCCAACATTCAGCTTGGAATAAGTGTCCCATCAACCATGGTTATTATTTTTCCTTAATTAACTTTCATTACATGGAATTTTCAGTAAAGTTGTTACAGAACCCTCCCCCTTGGGGGAACCTTCCTTGGTGTTCAACCACATCTATATCTTAACCGAACCACTAAAAAACAAACATACTACCCATGGAGCATTATAACATAGATTGATGCAATATTTACAATGATCACTCTAATGAAAAGAAAACCAACATGACAACATAACAACATGACAACTATAATGACATGACCCACATACCACTTATTGGAGCTTTATGACATAGCTCATGGTAGCATTTACATCCATATACATATGTATATATACCAAACATCACGAAATCATATACCAAACATCATACCTAAACTTCTTTGCCTCAACAGGAAAACAATGAGGGATACATATCATGCATCTTATCCACCATCTCCCATGTAGCTTCATCTGGACCAAAGTGCTTCAACTGCACTTTAAACTTCTCAATTTCTTAGTTTCGGAGCATGAGTACCTTTTTCTGCAACATAAACTAAGGCTATGACTAGAATTCTCCATTTGGCTTCGCCTACAATACAGACCAGTTAATCACATGATTAGTATCTTTAACTTACTTCATAAGAAATGAAGCATAGAAAACATTATGGAATTTCACTATCGGAGGAAGTGCAAGTCGATAGGCTACTGGTCCAATCCTCTAAATTATCTTGAAAGGTCCACAAAATTATGGTGCTAGCTTCACACATCATCCAATCTGTAAGGAGATATTCTTCGGTTTGATGTGAAAGTACACCTGTTCCCTAACCTAGAGCTCTTTGAACAACCTATTCCGATCTCCATAAATCTTCTTCCTATCCTATGCGACTTTCAAATTATCCTTCATTACTTTCATTTCCTATTCCATTTTTGCCAACATGGTTGGTCCAGTCAACACCCTGTTAAACAAATGATTCAAACTGATGGGAGTATTGCAACTCCATCCATACAATGCCTCAAATAAACTTATCCTCAAAGATTCATGATACCCGTTGTTGTAAGCGAACTATACTAGTGGAAGATACTCTTCGCAATTTCACTACTGATGCATCACGTACATCCTCAACATGTCCTCCAATATCCTATTGACCCTCTCAATCTATCCATGTGTCAACGGATGATAGTTTGTACTAAAGGCCATCTCTGTGCACAAACTTGCAAACAACTCCTTCCAAAACTTGGAAGTGAACTTTGCATCATTGTTTGACACAATCTTGTTTGGAACATGATGTAATATGACCACATCTCTAATGGATACTTGTGATACATCGCTAGCCGAGAATGTAGATTTCATTGGAATGAAGCACACTACCTTTGTCAACCTATCCATGAAAACCATGATGGAATCATGCTGTAACGTACCTCTTGAGCCTATTCAGGGAAATAACCCCTAGGATCCATTAATTTAAAATTTTATTCATTTACAATTAAGTTTTAGTGGCCATCACAAGTGTAGTTAACTAATTATTACGAACACAATGATTATCTCGGCAACTATACACATAAATCTGGACAATATCAAGGTAACAAACCCACATCATAAGCACTATATTACAATATTTTTTAAATCATCCCTTAGGCTTAAGCCACAACTTGGGGAAAGGAATGAATCATGACATACAGTTATCAAAACTCTTGACAACCCCACACAAGCATTAGTGGAGCATTGATATCAAACTACCGTGACTAGCATGGCTATGAATCGTGATCATAGGCCAATAGTTGCAGTCAAAGTGCGAGTAACCACCTTATTTCAACATGTATATCAAATTAAATTAGCCTTATTTGATACAATTCTTATGACATGCATGGTATATATCTTAAACCATTGAATATACAGCTAGACACATTATTCCCTAATTGTTTTGCATGCACCAATATCTCATGCAGATAAATATTTCAAACACAAATATATATGACAACCTCATGCATATGACGTCATAGAAGCATTAAGGAAATCATTACGTACATACTTTGTTGTGTTTATTGTCTCAATCCTACACATATCTCATGCACAGGAGTTCACCAACGAGTTACCACTTATGTTAAAAGAGTGAAAACATATCCAGTATTGCATCAACCCACATATAAAATTTCTCTACTAAATTTGACTTGGACTATATGAATGTGACATGCATCCATATCAAAATATCTCATAAAAGCAATTAACACAGGTAACCTACTCATGTATAACCATCACATGCAATTCATGTATTCATTTTCATAACAAGGAAAATCATGTAAGTTTTTCCAAAATCTAAATGAATTTGAAATGCAGAGGGAAGAAAGCATCATACATAACATTTCACACAAATGAATCCCACTAAAACATCACTTGGTACAGAGCACAACCACCCAACCATGAATAACGTTTGATTCCCCCTGAGCTGAGGTTCTTGCGATGGATCAACTGCCTCCAATTGATCTATGCAATGGGTATTTAATACCCTCTTTCATGATATAGTTTCCAATAGCAGCATCCTGCTTTTATGAATTTTTTTATCCATTTGCCTAGGCCTTTCTCGGAAAAGATCGCATTTATCTCCCACAAGGATTTTCCTCATCAACGTTTTCCTTTACACATGCTAGACTACAAGTTATTTATGTGTCACATAAATAACTCTGTGGGTGTCAATTGTTCTGTAATGTCTGATGTGTCTAGAAATGGTGTAAAGTATGGTCGAAGGCGGTCCTCATTGAACAGTCAGTGCAAGTGAAGGAATGGGGGAATGTTGAGCTCAAATGCATTGTCTCCCACAACCTTGGTAATGGTGTAAAGACCATATCAGAGTGGTATGAGTTTCCAATAGGATCTGGTAAGGTGTTCCTTTTGCAAATGCAACCAGATTTTATCACCCACTTGAAACTTGTATGCCACCTGATGTTGATCATGTCGCTGCTTGTACTTGGCATTTGATTTCTCGAAAATTTCATGGGATTTTTGGAGAATATGTTGGATGTGCTCAATGAAGTTGTTTGCCTTATCTGTTTCGGACTAGACATGAGCTGAATCTGCGTGAGTAGCTGAAAATGGCATGGCCACATCGATGGGACATAGTGGCTAGAATCCCAAGCCCACCTGAAAAGGGTTTTGGCTATATGAGTTGTGGAGAGTCCGGTTGTAGCTGCACTAAACATAGAGGAGGCTCTCATCCCATGTGCATGGATGTTTGAGTTTTACATGCACATAATGTGTATGATCATCCTGTTGACAACCTCTGTCTGGCCATCAGTTTGAGGATGGAAGGTTGTGGACTTAGTGAGTTTGGTGTCCAGCATCAACCAAGGAGTGGACCAAAATGTATTGAGGAACCTGTTATCCCGATCTAAGATGATAGACTGTGGGATCCCAGAGTGTACCCACACTCATTCAAAGAAGAGTTTAGTAGTGGCTTCTACTATGATATTCCTCTTACAGGCCACCATAATGGCCAGCTTTGAGAACCTATTGACGACCACAAAAACACAGTAATTTCCATGCTTAGTGGAAGGAAGGCCTAACATGTATTCCATGGAGATTGATTCCCAAGGTCGACTAGGGCTGGGAAGAGGGGTATAGAGGCCTTGCTTCTTGATGGTCTATTTGTCAATAGCGCAAGCAGTGCATGATCTGATGTACTTCCTAACATCCTATTGAAGATTCGGCCGATAGAAATACTTCTATAGTACTATCACTATTTTCTCGACCCCGAAATGCCCAGCAACCCGACTGTAGTGTGCTTCCAAAATCATCTTGGCATGCTTGCTTAAAGATACATAAAGGTGACCCAGGTGGCATAACATGGCATCCTAGAGGTGACAATCTGCAACATGCTGACCCTTCAAGAGTGTCTAGTATGTGTGGCCGAATTCTGGGTCACTTTTGTAGAGAAGTGGGCAATTAGAAGTCTCGTGCCCACAAGAGTTGAGCACGGTTGTTAACGCCATGATTAGTGGTCGACTGAGGCAATATGAAACATGATTGGTGTTGTCGTTCTTATACTTGATATTCAAATGGAACTATTGCAGGTATGTGGACCACTTCTGATGGTGATCATTTTGCAATTTCCCTTGGGTCTATATGAACTGCAAGGGTCGGTGGTCTGTGTGGATGAACGTTTCCTTCCCCAAAATGTAATGTTTCCATTGTCAGCAAGCTCGCACAATGGAATACATCTCTTTTTCATAAGTGGGATACTTCCGGACTATGTTTGAAACTGTCTCACTGTGATATGCCATTGGGTGCCCGTGTTGAGTGAGGACTGCCCTAATACCATAGTCAAAGGCATTTGTCTCAACCTCGAATGGCTATTGTAATAATGGTAATGCGAGCACTGGTGCCGAGCAGATGCGATCTTTAAACTTTTTGAATGCCTTCTGTTGAGATTCAGAACAAAATAAATTATCTTTCACTCCTCCCTTGGTGACTTGACTCAAGGTCCAGGTGATATGAGAAAATCCCAACATGAACTTGCGGTAGAAGTTGGCAAGACGTAGAAAGCTATGAAGCTCTATCAGAGTGGTTGGAGTTGGCCAATCCTGAATGATTTGGATCTTGGTTGGATCCACATGCACCCCCTTTTCATCAATAATGTATCCCAGATACTAAACTTGGGTCATGCCAAAAGTGCATTTCTCCAAATTGGAAAATAACTTCTATTGCCGCAATGTTTTGAGAACCTATCAGATGTGGTGGAGGTGCTCTTTCGAACTCTAGCTGAAGATCAGGATGTCAACCAAGTATACCAATACAAATGAGTTGGTGAATGGCTACAAGATGTCATCCATTAGCCTCATGAAGGTTGCAGGAGCATTCATCAATCTGAAAGGCATAACCAACCATTCGAAAAGGCCCTCCTTGGCTTTAAAGATAGTCTTCAACACATCAGAGGGTTCAATTGGTACCTGGTGATATCTTGACTTCACAAAATATTGCTGAAACATTTCCCCCCTTTAGTTGGTCCGGGAGGTCATCAATCTATTGGATTGGGAACCTATTACGGGTAGTGATCTTGTTGAGCACCCAATAGTCAATATAGAGTCTCCAAGTCCCATCCTTCTTCTGGACCAACATGATCGGGCTCCCATAGGGCAATGAACTCAGATAGATGTGACCTTTCTACAGCAGATCCTGAATCTACCTCTTGATTTCATCGTTCTCTATAATGGAGCACCGATAGATTGGTCCATTGGGTAGCGGTACACCTGGGTTCAGATCGATGGAGTGCTTGACCTGGCAGTGTAGAGGAACCCTTGTGGGGGAGGTGAAGATGTCCTCGTACTCCTCAACGACCTTGTCCATTTGTAGTTGTCATATGGACGAGCCCTATCTAGAGGTTGTGGGTGTTGTCTTCTTCTTTCCTTAAGGGCGTATCATTAGGAAATCAAATTTCCTAGTTTTGGAAATAAGCTTATTGCATTTTTTTGCAGTAAATAAAGAGATGGCAGTAGGTGGTGCTACCTCTGGTATCCTGTACAACTTATTTCCCAAAGTAACAATAACAGCAAGGTGCCTTGATTCATACACACATGTTGCTTCCACAAGTATGGTTGTCCTAATAATACATCACAAACTTCAATAGAGAAATTTCATACAATACCTCATCCATGAGGGGCTTGATGTTTTATGGATGGCGACACTACTGGCTCATGCGAAGATCCTGTCCTTGGTGAAGTCACTTGATGGTGTACGGTTGTGGATGTGCTATGGTCGGTAAGCCAAGCTACTTCACGACCTCTACCGAAATGAGATTCTTTTGGCCCCCACTGTCGACAATGAACCGTAGCGTGGAGCCCTTTACCCGCATCTGGGAGTGGAAGAGAGGCTCCTCCTCCTCTGGATATTCATGTTCCTCCTTCTAGATATTTGTGGTGGAAATGATGGCGTTGGTCTCTGCATCGATAATCTACTTCCCTTTGTCATTCCCCTTATCGGGTTTTGACTTAGAGTAGGAACATGCATCTGATTCTGAAACCTTTAGCTCGGCCACCAGTGACTACTTGGCCTGACACTCACTTGTGTTGTGAGTGGAGCTCTTATGGAACTCACCCCACTTTCCCGTGTCCTTTTTCGGCTTCACGATGCTATTCTTTACTTACAGCTTTGGTGGGCTGTCTTGGGCTACCCTGCCTTGGCTTTGTCCTTTGTTTTGCAGTTTGGGGGCACCTTTCCCTTGCTTCATATTCACAAATCCAAAGTATCACTTCTTCTATTTAAAATTTTTCTCGACCTTGACGGCATTTCGATATGCCATGCCCAACGAGGAGAGGTAGTACTTCTCCTTGATGGCATCCCAGAATGAATTCCAAGTGGGTGTGGTTGAAAATAGTGAGCCTCTACTATCATCCTTCAGCACACAATAGGTTTCCCACTAGTCCTTGACATGGGGGGGCTGCTTTGAGAAGAGCAAAAATAATATTTTCCTGACAGGAAAAATCATGGACAGAAAAATAACCCTCTAGAAGATTTAACCATTTATCAACGACATTTACATCTATTTGACCCTCCAATATGGGGAATCCAAAATTAACTTGTACCTTAAATGGTGTGGGGTTTCCAGAGTAGTTGTTGGAAGCCGACGCGTCACCCTTGGGTAGCCGCTGAAGGGTCTAGGCAAAGTTGTCCATCATCACGTTCCTTTGTCACTCGAAGGCTTATTCGAGCAAGATTTTGATAGGATCTCCTACCCCCTCATCTTTATTTTCATCTGCCATGGGAGGGAGTCTAGATTTGTAAGGCTAGTCTTGCAAAGGTTTGACTAGTTCAAGCCCTAACTCCTTATATCCTGACCTTGTTGGGGACATGCAATGAAAAACAGAGAAAAAGGTTAGATTTCTTTGATACCACTGATCCGAATCTAAACAGGAACGCAAAAAATTACAGAGACAACCATAAACACAGAGATATAGTGGAAATAATACTTCATTTCATTGATGTAAAATACTGAAATATGCTTACAAACAGAAATGGAAATAAACCAGCTAGGGCTATGGTAGCTTATCTCTAAGAAGAGATGTGGCAGCTACATGCCTCTAAACTGCCTTAAAATGAGGTTCATTGTGTTGGTGGGTTCCCTCTTGTTAAAACCCCATATCATTTTTCTTTGATGGATGTGGAGGTTTGTATATGTTTGATACCAAATTTAATGGAGGCGGCTACATGCCTCTAAATTGCCTTAAAAAGAGCAAGCCTACAATATCCTTGGAATGAAATTAGCTACGATGTTATAAAGTATATATCAAGTGAAGGTAGGTATAGTGTGGTATATGGATACCATTTTAGGATTCTCCAAGGGCCGAGGTTTCGAGTAGACACACCTACTCAAAATAGATTCAGCATACCCTAATTTCTTCTTCAATTAGTGATAGATATGAGCATTAAGGTATAGGAAGGAAACCATCAAAAACTAGCCCATCATGGGTTAATTAGACCTATCATAGAAGATGCCCTCCAAAACCAAGGACTCCCTATCACATGGGAAACTTTCAGAGACACGCACACAGAGGAAGACACAAAAGCCCTTAATTATGAAAAAATCCCCACTACCAGTGAAATGGATGAAGAAGAAATAGAGAGGGGTGAAGAGGAAATAGAGGACGAAGAAGAGGAAGAAAGGGATAAGGAAAGTGATGAAGAGACAGAAGAAGATGCAAAGGAGGAAAATGATGAACATCGTGAGGAACTAAAGGGAGAAGAAAAGGAGAAAGACAAGACTAAGACGAAGAATGAAAAAGGGGAGACAGAAGAATAGAGGTCTACAATGCAAGGCAAAGAAGGGTAGGAATCACCCAAGGTATCTCCAGAAGCCACTGAGAAGGAGGTAGCAACTACCCTCACTGCCCTTAGTACCCCTATTAAGAAAAAAGGGAAGATATAGAGACAAACTCCATTGTACTTTAGGACAAGAAAAATTACAAGAAAGCAAGGAAAACCTCAAAATCCCACAAAGGTTCCTATCGTCATTGAAGACTCACCAAAACAACAAGAAAAGATAGCTCCTCTTATGAAAAATCAAGGAGAAGGATCATCAAGACAAGCCTCTCCCAAGTCTCCTATCACTTATGTTAGGAGGTCTGTCACTAGATCTGCCTCATCCAAAGGAAAAGGCCTCCAATAGGAGACACAGAAGGACCTATAGGAAGTAGATGCCATCTTATAGGAAACTTTTCTAAACCTACAGGAAGCTCATAAATTGGACAAAGAAGGGATCGTGCAGTAAGAAACAAATAAGGATGATCCAAAGCTGAGGGAACCTAGTCCTCAACCTAACCTTGACTCCTACTATAGGGTCATTGAAAGGGGTAGGGTCATTCCACAACAATTTTCCATCCTTATTCTTTGACCTTGAGAAAGAAAGGGAAAGAACACATAGATGGATGCAAATTACCAAATCTAAAGGAGTGGAGGACATAGGTTACATGGTGGAGAAGGTAAAGGATATGGTTAGAGAATTGAGCAACGTGAGGGATAGAGAGGCAATCATGAAAGCTCAGTTGGAGGTAGAGAATACATGGTTAAGGGGAGAACTACAAGAGAGAGAGAGTCAATTGGCATCCATGGCTAGTCTATCCTTAGAGGCAGTCCAGTGTAGGATGCCAGCAAAGTCCTATGCATTGTATTTGACGGAACAGTGGTTGTAGTTCCAAATCAAGGATTTAGCACAGAGAGGCACTATGGCCTTCCAGAATTATAGACTATTCATTGATGTCTGTGATCAAAGCACATTGGAGGATAGAGCTAAATTTTTTGAGTTCTATCTACATAAGTTGGCCTTGGCAGATTTAAATGTGTGGGACCCTAATTCAAAACTAGGTGACGTGCAATTGATGGCCTTTGCATGATGGATGAATCATGAGGAAGCAAGGGATGTATAAATGAAGAAAGTAATAGCAAGGGGAGAAACAGAACCCCTCATGATAAGAACTGAGCAATCAAATCCAATGGCTATCATCAACACCCATAACTTGATTGAAAATGACCCTCAACTTGCACTAAGGTACCTTGATGCCCCAGAGCAAGAAATCACACACTTTGAGGACATGTTCAAGCTATTATGCGATGACAACATGCAAGCTTTCCAAAGGATATGGAACACTTTTCCTTACATCTTGAAAACAAGAGAGTACCATTCTCCTCAGAGAATGAGAGAAGCATTGAACATAATACCCGTGTACAAGAAAGCTCTCTAAAGACTCAAAGTCAAGTGGATTTTCTTGAGACTCACTCCACCACTGATCTTAGGAATGTTGGAAGGGAGGAAGGAAGAGGAAGAAAGAAATCAGTGGGAGGAGATAGGAAGGAAGGCAGGATTCTATGCTTAGGAAGACGAAACTACAACAGAAGCATGGGATGTCAAGGAAGCCACTAGAGAAATGAAAGACATGGATATGGATTGAGTTGCTTAGAGGATGAGAAACACTTTCATTAGGGGTTGATGATGAGCCTCATCATTGGGTAACTATATCGACCTTAATATGCCTCCTAGCTTATGCAAATCAACTCTTCTCATAATTTCTGACATATTTTGATTGTATTTTGCTTAATGAGATGAATCAAAGTGAGATATTATGCCTAGTGGACTAATGTGCATTGATTGCAGGTTTTTGAGAAAAAATCAAGGAAATTTTGGCTAATTAAGGGTTGAAACTCGAATGATAAAATGAGGAGAGATTATTGGAGATAGATCCTCCTCATTTACTCCTCACTCATTCGAATATTCCTCCATCAATCACACTAGCTTAGAGTCACAAGCAGCCAAGTCATGAAGATCAAAAGGTAGATGAGCCAGTGGTAGTTAAAGAGCTAGTTTATCTCAAGTTTGGGAGCTGAGCCTCTTAAGGAAGTTTTTGGAGACTTCAGTTTTATAAATAAGGAGGTCTAGAGCCTCATTAGGATTAAATTTTTTGTTTTAAAAACACTAGGCATTTTTTAGTTCAAGACTTGTGGAATACATTGTTATGTAATTTTCTGAATTGATAATGAGAATGAGCACTTCCTTGATCCAACACTGAGTTGAATTAGAGGGCTAATTCTCTTGGGTTATGGCCGAACCCTAGCATCAAAGGCTCCTATTCTTGTATTTGTATGCTTAGTTGATTTCATAGATTAATGGTTGAATTGTCTTTGACATTATTTCATTGCAAGTAGTTGTGGATTTGATTACTTTTCTTCCATTTGTGCCTTACTTTAGTAATAGCTTAGAAGAGATAAAGGAACATCAAAAAGATATTAGTAGGTGGATTTGGCCTCACTCCTGCCTTCAAGGATCATGGTTTGAGTAAAGAACTCCTATGAAGCCCCAATAAGACAGAATTTGGATTTCTCATGGAATTTAGGGTTTTTTGTTACTTAGTTCAACATTTTTCTAGTTTTCAAGAGTAGGATTTGATTGTCATTTCTATTATCTTCAGTATTACTTAGACCTCATCAAGGTTTCATATTATTCTGCAAGTTTTCCCATGGACGAAATAAGCACCTAGCTCATGACATTTTGTTTTCCTTAGTTAATTGAAATCCTTCTTGTTTACATGATTTATGGATAAATATCAATGATTGATGCAGTGCAAGAGTTTCAACAGTACAAAAATATTTCATGATCAACAACCTCATCCTAGCTTCATCTGTTAATGATTATCACATTCTTTCATTAAATCCCCCATCAAATTCATCATTCTACAAGAATACGTCTCCAAGCTTGTTGAGAAAATACAACCATCTCACAACTCTGGTTTTGAGCTCTTGAGGAGTCCTAGGCACTCCGTTTCCTCATTACATCCACCATCCACCTTCCTTAAGGCTTACATCACCTTCAAAATCCCTCTTTTTTTTCTCGGTTGTATCCTATAGGAATACAGGGGATCTTGTACAAATTTAGAACATCTTCTAAAACACATTAGTACATAATGTAGGTTGACCTGTAGTGGCCCGTTTTGAGGCCTAATTGTGGAAAAAGCCCCTAGGAAGTTAGAAAAGGACCCCTACTTGCCTCCCAAGCCTTATGACCATTCACCATGATCCCTAAACCACTTGCCACATCACCAAAATAATTTAGCTTTCACACCAAAAAAGACAAAAAGAAAAATAGAGTTATTTTGTACATTTACATGCACAACTATATAATGTTTGATGTTTCAACTTGCATGTCTAGGACAATAGGATTGAATACATGTTAAGTTACCATTCTTTTGAAGGAAAACCTCTTAGCAGTTAGTTAGAAGAATGAAGTGTTTAAGAATTTGATTTTAGTCTTTTTCCTTACTGTAGTAGACAAGCTTTCTTTTAGTGTAGATTTATCTTTTCCTTATTGATAATCAAACTTCTCCTAAATCAATAGAAGTATGGTTTAAAAATCCTTAGTGGTATATCGCGAGCTTAGCAGTGACAAAGAGCGGACCCATTACATTTACTTATGTATACAACATTGTCACCTCCAAGTTTGTATGAACCCTGTGTTGATAAAGTAAAGTTGGTATCCCCAGGAGTTGCAACATTCTTGCTGCAATACTAGTACTCATCAGTATCCACCTCCATAACCAATTATTCAACTTGTGCTTTTGAGCCTGATGGTGATTTGGGAGGTGTGGTTGATGCATTATAGTTGGTTGCACTATCTCTTGAGACAAAATTTTGATAGAAGGGAGTTGTGCCCCATCCAAACAACATTGTCTTTTTGACATTCAACAAAAGGGTGACATGGAAGATTGGGTGAAATCCCTAAGATGAACATGAAAATGAAGAGGGAAGGTGTCAAAAGAGAATACCAACACACACCCAAGCCAATATGGTTTTTATATGATATATATTCTTTTGATTAGTTTTTCAACAAATATTAATATAAAATTAAATATGTGCAAGTATGTTCATGTGTAATAATGAAGGGTGAGTATTATTGCAAATTTTGTTAGGAAAAAAAATAAGGAAACTTATTTGCTTATATGTTTTGATAAAATAAAGTCATGTCATTGAGGCTTTTATTGAAATTGTTGTTTGAATTGTAAATTAGTGTAATTCTTCAAAGAAGAAAAAATTAAAATGTTTTTCAGTTTAGATATGTTGGTGTTTATTTTTTAATTAGGTAAGGATAGTGAATCATATACATAAGAAAGAAATTTAGTATAGAAGATTAATACCAATTATTTTGATACAAAATTCAAAATATTTAATTATTCAATTTAGCTTTCACCAAATTATTATTATTATTATATTCAAATTATAAACAATATCAATTTTAAATGTAAGTTTTATATTCCTTATTTTTTATTTAAAATAATATTTTTGATTATGACACATTGATTTTTATGGACATTAATTTAATCTTTTTGTTATGAGTGACATATATAATATATATTTTTTTATTCTCAAAATCACAAATTCAAATGGTGTTAAGATTTTTTTTATCTTCTATAAAATCTAAAGAAGTTTGTAACACGTATCAATTCTAAGTAAAAAAATAATAATAATAATAATAAATAAAAAATAAAAAATCCTTGCCATCAAATAAAATAAAATAATCCTTACTATGAACCATATAATTTTAGGATCCTTCAATGAATTCATATTTTCCGTCGACTTCAATGAAATATCGGCATGAGAATTAAATAACACTGACCTTGTTTTCATTGTGTACTCAATGGAATATGTGTAATTTTCTCTTTTAAAGACGTTGGGTTCCTTCAGTGGAGTCGTTTTGGTCACTCGACCATGAGACCCTATTTTTGTTCTTCATTATTCCCCAACACATTTGGGACATGCCTAGTTATCTTTACATATAATTTGTTCTTAATTTTCAGAGAAGTGTTTGATATGTTCTTCCGCTTAATGTATGTGAGAGCAGTTGGAATTAATTTAGATTTCAGTCTTTTTATGTGTTGCATTCAAGTGGAAATCTTCTCTCCGTGTATTTGGTTAGTCATCGATTCTAGATATTTCAATTAATTTGATGTGTGACTCTAGAAAGGTATTTACAATTTTGTATTCAATCATTTTTCTTTTGTCTTGAACAACATTTTAAAATACCAAATTTTGTTTAGTTGATGAGATTCAGTCACGATTGTTCCCAAGTGGCTAGTTGTTTCTGGCTTAGCCAAAGAACTAATCTAAAGTGAAATTCCATAGTTTCATTTTCTTTATTCTTAGTAGAATACACACAGGTATTTACAACCACCCATTTTCCTAATCACAATAGGGTCTAACCCTTGTAGCACGTTTAAGTTATTAGAAGGGAACAAATCCACCCCTTAAATCCTAACCCTATGGATAAATTCATATGCTGAGTTTAGTTTATTCACAAATGTCCTAAATATCACATTCTGTAGTTACTCAATTGTGAAATAAATTCACATGCACTTATATTATTTCATTAAGGTTACTATTTAATATACATGCCAGAAGCCAACTTTGTCAATTCAACTACATACACAGGATTTAATAATGCACACACATAGAACTAAAAAACTATTACAGATACAGTCTGTTAAATACTTATTTCCCAAGTCTTGCCTTATCTAAGAGTCCACATGGTAACCATGCCACCCAACTATGAGAAAGGGAATAACATCATTTTCTCTCCCCCAAGCATCTTTGAATGAGAACAATTTCATTCCATGAGTACCCTAATAGGGTCAATTCGTAGGCACCAGAAACCCCTAAGCTCGAATTGGAATTGATAATAGTCTGGAGGCTTCCACTAGCCTTTGGTCCAATTCAGGAATACACCGTGGAAATGTCCTTCCTTCACCCCAAACCCTCCTATGCAGGTATTCAACCCAGTTATTATTTTCCTTTCCTCCTATTTGCTCTAGCTCCTATGTCATTTATTTTACATTAAAAATTAATATAAATTGATTTGTCTCAAATATATACTTTAAGGCAAAAATAGGTTGAGACAAAAATATTTTAAGGAAAAACATTATATTTAAGACAAAAATAGTTTAAGACAAAAATATTTTAAGACAAAAGTAGTTTGAGACAAAAATATTTTAAGACAAAACTTTATATTTAAGACAAAAATAATTTAAGACGAAAATATTTTGAGACAAAACTTTATGTTTAAGACAAAAGTAGTTTGAGACAAAAATTTAAAGACAAAACTTTATATTTAAGACAAAAATAGTTTAAAACAAAGTTATTTTAAGACAAAAACAATTTAAGACAAAATTATTTTAAGACAAAACTTTATATTTAAGACAAAAGCATTTTGAGACAAAAATATTTCAAGACAAAACTTTATATTTAATATAATGACCACTTTAGATCAAACATATGTTTAATACGATATTTCACTTCAAATGAAAATGGAGGGTAGTGCTGAGTTTCAGGGTGATCTGTGTGCCCATTCTGAACTAGAGATCCCACGCCCCTCCTTCCTCGGCCCCTGCAGCCCTCCGCAGGCCCCTTGCCTAGCAGCCCCTGCTGCTGGGCTCTCAATCCTTCCTGGCATCCCCGCAATCAGGCTCTGCCTCCCTCCTCCGACCAGTGTTGTTGCTGGCACAGTGTCCGCGTCTGGGTTTTGCGATCGCAGAGGACCGTAGCCGCCACCATGAGTGCGCCTGGGGGTGGGGAGCCTTCTCCCACCCCACCAATCTCTTTATAAGAAGAATTTAGAAGATTTCTCTCGTATAAAGGGAAGAAACATTTGATTCCAGAAGTCCTGAAATTCATTAAAAAACTGGAGGAAATTCTTGAGATCGCCCTGCCAGAAGACCAACCAATAAAAATCGCCCTAGCCCTGGTTGACAGAGGGTTGGTAGGACAATTTATGGGATGCTGGCCCTCTACAAAAACAACAGATGACTGGATCCAACGCAACTGGAGGCCCCAGCTAGAAAATAATGTGATCTGCTATGTTATCGGCAGAGGATATTTCATTTTCTAGTTCACCTCCAAGGAAGATTGAGATTTGGTTTTCAGAAACGGTCTGTATTTTATGGGAAATCAGGGTCTGTATCTTAATAAGTGGACCCCTGACTTCAATCCCTCAATCGATACCCCTAAAGAGGTCGCAACCTGGGTCTGGCTTCCCAATCTTCCGATCCATTGCTGGAGCTATCACACCTTGCAGAAGATTGGAAATGGCCTAGGCCACTTCATTGACAAAGCAGATAACAAGGGTCAATATACCTGCGTAAAAATCTATGTGGAAGTCAACTTGGAAGCTGGACTTCCCGAATTGGTAAAACTTACAGTCAGAGAATGGCATCACTATCAAAAATTGGATTACGAGCAACTTCCTTTCAAATGTAGAACATGTCATGAACATGGACACTTCCAACGAAATTGCCCAAAAGCTCCAACCGGGGACAAAGTGGACGAAGAAGGATGGAAAGAAATCAAAAAGGGCAAGGCAGTCCCAAAACCAACTGATAAGAAAAATTCAGGGCCATTGGTGAAGCTTCCGCCTAAACCAAAAGCCAAAGAAGTTCCAAAAGAGGGTTCTTCCTCTGGGGTAAAGACAGATGCCATTGGAACCCAAGAGGAACCAAAAGACCCGTCGAAGAAAGTGAAAGAAGTAGAGGCAAAGTCAACTCTTCCTCCATTAGAGGATGAACAAGGGGAAAAAATAGAAAACGAGGAGCACATCATTTTGGGCTCCGATTCTGAGGGAGATTCAGAAGATGAAGTCTCAGATTCAGACAGCTCGCAAGTCACTCCTATCAAGTTGGCCATGGGTTGAAAGTCCAAGAAGAAATAGAGAGAGGAACAAACTTATCTGGATGTTCTCCAAGGCTCTCAAAAAACTCTCAAAGGAATGATGAATACCAAATCTAGGCGCAAGCATGGTCAGGCTCCAAAAGGAGCCATAACCTTCCAAGATAGTGAATAATGAAATATGTCTCCTAGAATTGCAGAGGGTTAGGCAACAGGTTGAAAGAAGAAGCTCTGAAAGACATTGTAAGGATGTACTCGCCTAAAATCCTTCTCATCCAAGAGACAAAACTGGAGGATCTTCTTCTCCTCCAAGAAAGCAAAGCATTTTGGCATAAAGGCCAAGGGAGAGCATTCAACGCAAGAGGCGCCTCTGCAGGGATTGCCTCCTTTTGGGACAGCTCCAAATATGATCTGATTCACTAAGAATGTTGCCCCCATTGGCTACTCACTAAGATCCTCCATAAAGAATCTGGCCACCAAGTAAGTATGTTCAATCTTTATGCTTCGATCTTACCATCTGAGAAAAAAATTTGTTGGGACTCGCTCTAGTCCTATATTTTCCTGCACAACCCAGAAAATATTATTATTGCAGGTGATCTAAATGGCAAGCTAGCTGCAGAAGAGAAAAAGGGGGTCTCGCTGGTCAGGGACCATGCTAGAGAATGGGTTGAAGACCTTATTTTAGATTGGGAATTGGAGGATATCAAGCCCACATCTGGGAAATTCACCTGGTCAAACAAAAGGATAGGCCTCAGCCACATTGTTGCCCATCTGGATAGATTTCTAGTCCAATCCTCCTTCTTGACTTGTAGTATAATGGCCACCTCTAAAATTCTGCCGAACTACACCACTGACCATAAACCCATTATTCTTAAGCTCTCCTTGGATGGAAATCTTGGCCCCATTCCCTTTAGATTTAGTTCTCTATGGATTCATCAAGAAGGATTCTAGGAGGTGGTCTGCGAGGCCTGGAACCGGAAAGTTCAAGGATCCCCTTTCTTTTTGTTGGAAGAAAAAATGAGGAGACTTAAAAGGGAGCTCAAGGAGTGGGCTAAAAGGTTGAAAATTCCCACTGCCAAAAGAAAGGAGATGCATGATAGTTTAGCAGGCCATAAATTAACAATGGAGAATTCTAATGTAACTCAAATCCTTCTTCAACAAGAAGTAGAGCTGCAAAAGGATCTCCATAGAGAAAGTAGGAATGAAGAAGAGTTCTGGAGACAAAAGTCCAGAAATCTTTGATTACAGGCCGGAGACAAAAGTTTGCTTATTGTTGTCGTATCATTCTGTCTTCAAAATGCATGGTTGCAAGAACTAAAAGTCATTCCATTGTTTCCTGTATGTGTATTGTTCCCATTCACTTGTTTATTACATAACTTAGAAGATGAAGAGAAATACCACTTGTTTATTTAAGCGACAGAGGTTGTGACCAACATGATCTTACAACTAACCAGGCATGATGCAAGGCATCCTACGTGGGATGAAATATGTTTAATGATATGTATATAGTTAGTACACTCCTTTGCATTAATCCTTGATTTGTATATGGCATGTACCCTCACTACTTATCAAATTTGGCTACCTGCTGCTAGTAGTCTTTTAGCTCTTTCCTGACAAAGCAAGGGTAGGAATTTCTTTCAAGATGATTTCTTCAAGGCTCTTCATAGAAAGTATAGAGCTAAGAGAAGGAGATGTGGAATATCACTATCAAACTCTTGAAAATACTTTTCATGTTTGAACCTATTCAAACAATTAAGTTGCCACTCAACAACATTGTCAATATTGGAAGACTCAAGAAAATCACATCTCTAGATATTATAAACTTCTTATTCACTTCATCATAGAGATGGTATGATTTGGAGGTATGACTACCCAAAGGAGATACATTTGTGACTCTTTTCCCTGAGTTTTTTTATTTGTTGCTTAGGTATGAAGGCATAACAGGAGGAACCAAAAACCCTGAGTCGCCTCACAGAAGGAATGTGGCCATACCACATTTCATAGGGAGTCTTGTTTCTAATAGCAAGAGATGGACACCTATTCTTTATATACACAACACATAGACATCAGCCCAAAACTTTATGATCTCAACATGTGAACTATGCCAAGTTCATAGTGAAAGTAATACATTCCAGTGAACTATGTGTTGAAAAATGCAGCAAGAAATTATCAATTTGATTTTTCCTTGATTAAATTGAAAAAATTTGATTTTCAACATCAACGGAAAACTTGGACAATGTTAACTTTTGTGACATGGCTTGTGTCACCTAGTTTACTTAATAAATTCGAGGTGGAGGAGCTAGAGTTTATTTTAGCATATGCGAATGCTATTTTGTAGCAATAGAGGTCAATTATCTCAAGTTGTTGTCAGTTAAACTATTTATAACTTTTGGAGGAACTAGTGGAAAGTAATATAAACAGTGAGACTTTAGTAAAACTCAGTGATCATCGAGTTAAATGATCAATCTACCCAAAATAGTTGGGGTATGCAGAGAAGTCGAGTTCCCTAAGATTGGTGGAGATTCGAAGGTAGTTTTAATATCTTATAGCTCACAGAGTTGCAAGAACTTACTATAACCATAGTGGAAGAGGTAGCTTGAGTAGGAGCTTCTTGTGAAATTGGAGAGGGAATGATTGTTGTTAGCACTAATAGCCTACTAGCAATTTGTTTTGCACCACACTTCAATGTTTTAGGTAGGGTTTTTGAGGGTGGATAATTTTTTCAGATGCATTTTGGTCATGCACATCCTCACTAAGTATCTTCAGAGGTCTCTAATAGTTCCTTGCATGCACGTCCTCACTAAATATGTTTTGGGATGTTTGTACTAGTTCCTTGCAAATTTTTGTTTGTCAAGGCTTAAATACTTATGGTCTTAGGTGCTCACAACAGTCCAACAGTTTATGGCACTCTCCAAATCACTATTCCTGGAAGGATCCAACAAAACGACTTGAGAGGATGATGAGAAGGGCACACTCTTATTGGTACTAGCCTAGAACTAGTGGAATTGGTTGGTCCCAATGGTGTTAGAGTTGTACTACTCTAGTTTGGTGGTTTCAATTGGCTGAGGCTGGTCTTGTATTGAACCAACCTGAAAACACCAAAGTGACTAGTTCTCTACTAAACTAATCAATTCTGAAGAATGTAGCACAACATAGCTAATGACCACCAAATATTAATTTTTTAATAAAAAATACTTAAAAGGAAAAAAAATGCATTAACCCTAGGGCCCTACAAAACCTAACCTGAGTAATTAATGGTAATATTTAAATTTAAATTTTAAAGTAAAAGTTAACATTCTCCTTATCTTTCCTTTTTGAAAAGGAAAGATAAGGATAATGTCAACTTTTACTTAAATTTTGAATATTAACATTAATTGTTTAGGGTCATTTCAGAGTTTTTCTAACTTCATTCAATTTTGAGAAAGTCAAATTTTAGATCCGATTCAAAACTTAGTGGTGACATTTGAATTGCTTCTTTGTAATGAGTCCTAGACTTTGACTTCCAATTTTTCATGTGCATTTATTGCATAATCATATTCCTCATGAAACTTTGCAATAGAAGTTGATCTTTAATCCATTGCAAGCACTTGACCTAGCTTAGGGAACCATCAGCTACCCCTCCCAAGTTGCTCCTCAACATTGAAAATTCCTTTGGAAGAAGGCATTCATTTTATCCATTAGATCACTTTTTCCACTGTGACAGTCCAACAACACCCCTACCAGCATATGCTTAGCAATCCATCTCATCTTTACTATCTACCATATAAAAACTCTTAAATATTGTGTCTCCAATATAAAAGAGGAAGAACCATAAAGTGCCTTCTTGAACCTTTTCTAAACCCACAATATGTTTATCTTCTCTCTTGTGCTTATGCTCTAGTCTTCTCACAACATCAGAATTGTGAATCTTAAACATGGTTTCATTATGTGTATTCAGAGAGGCATAATTCACCCTTTCTTTGCATCAAATTAGCCCCCTAGAATTCCCTTTACGTTTATTTTCCTTGAGGAGGACTGTTAAGCTTCCCATCCCTATTTCACCTCCCTCTCCTACCGTCATGAACCTGATCCAAAGGCCCCAACTAATGAGGATCGAGAGGTTCTAAAGCTTTGTTGGAACAATGCTTGACCACCATGTTGACTAGGCTTCCTTAATAGTAATACCCTGCCACCTGATCAAAGAAGGAACCACTGATAAAATAAATTGCCAGAATTCTTGGGAAACTTGGTAACCGATAAATACGTGGGTAACAGTTTTGTTGTAGCTTTTGCAAAGACAACACCAAAATGGGCTGCGTTGTGCTCATTTGAGAAGGTTATCTCCTCTCGGAATTTTGTTTCTATGTATGGTCCATATCAGAAGTTTGTTCCTGGGGGGCGCTTTGAGATTCCACAAGTGCTTCCACCAGGAGTCGATGGCTTGTGGTCGACGTGCTTCGGCTAGCACAAGGTAGCCTTCCTTAGGAGTGTATTTCCCAGCTTTCAAGAGCGCCCATATTACATCATGTTCACATTTGCCTAACTGGATGTGAGCTTCAATAAGAACCCTAATATAGGCATTCCATTGTTGTGGAATGTTCAGTCTATGGGCCGATTTCCATGCTTGTTGAAATAATGTTGTATGCTCGGGGTCTACTATCTGGCCAATATGGGTAATGTTTACTACTCTGGGAAATTTTTTGAGCTCAACTTAGCAGCCTGTACACATTTCCGCAACCAATCCATGGGTCTTGTCGAACCCTCATATCCATTCCAGATTGAGTTTTCCAAGTAAACGAAGAAATACCTCAATATCCTTTGATTTCAAACACTTCTACTTTTTCCTTTCCGGGTCCTTTCATCAGGTAAGGAAAGTTGAGGGTCTCTCAGTGAAGGATTTGTTACAGTGTTTGGAGAGTCCAATAGAGGCTTAGATGAGAAAATGTCGGAAATGGGAGGGATCTTGGTAAAATTTCCTGATAGGGGGGTCGAGAAGGGCAGCGATGGTTGACACGCAGGTGCATTAAATACAGGCTCCCTGAATTGAGCAACAGAGGGAATACAAGAGCTGGCAGAAGGTGGAAGAGATGCACGACCTGCTGAGGAGATTCCAAATCTACGGTCAAGGGATTGATCCAAAAAATTAAGGGTAGAAGGTGACAGAGGCTAAGATGTGAGGTCC
This sequence comes from Pinus taeda, assembly GCA_000404065.3. Classification (NCBI taxonomy): domain Eukaryota; kingdom Viridiplantae; phylum Streptophyta; class Pinopsida; order Pinales; family Pinaceae; genus Pinus; species Pinus taeda. Next base: position 266,209 of record APFE031648211.1, read on the forward strand.
GACACCTAGATGGGTGGTAAAGGTTTGAATATTGCATAAAATTTCCTCTAGATTAAGTTTGGGGTGTTGCATCGAGGCCTCCCCCCAAAATAAAGGGTTATTGTCGTTTCTGATCTCCCAAAAACCATGGTCCTCATTTAGTGCCCGATTGTAATTAGCCCTATTCCAGATGGAGGATCCACTCGACCAGAATAAGGGTGATAACGGTCACAAAAGTTCCAATGTGATGAGACCTATCGACCATCCCATTGACTTGAAGGTGATGGTTGATAAATCCTTGATTAGTGAACTACTAAGCTACTATCTTCTCATTAATCAAACAAACCACTAAAGAATTCATTTCTAATTCCTTTTATGATTTCATGATAGGTATTATTTTCTGGAGAATTTTTCTTGTGTGATGAAATATAATTTCTAACTTTATGATGACTTCAATAAATAAAACAAATTTTCTACCTTTTAGGTTAGAACTCCTTACTTTACTGAGAATATCTATGGATGATCACATACATTTCTTAGTTCACCAACAAATTCTAGTGTTTTTGTTGTAATTTCATTCCTAGCAAGATTTGAATAGTCGTTTGCACCGAGGTACTTAAATCATATAATGGTTTCCTCATTTAGTCTCTCTTAATTATTTGGAAATAGGAACTCATCCACAAGGGAAAATTTAGAATGCAACCATGGCATTTTCGATCTCTGTTCGTCGTTATAACTCATTGTTGTCTCTGGGTAGGTGTTGGGGAGTTCACGAGGGCCTCTTCAAGGCCAATTTACCGCTCTTGGCATTCTTGAACACTATATAACACTTTTCCAGACATTTCAAAAATAAAACACAATGTTTCTTGGGATGATCTGGCACTCCGGCACGTTGGATCTCTCTGCAAGCTAGGAAGCAGAGCTACATCACGGAAAGCAAAAGCAATGAGATTTCAAGGCACCATTCTGAAACCAAATCAGGTTATTTTTCAAGCCTCTATCTCCATTCACAGTGTAGCTCATTCAGTGGACTATTCAAAAGAAAAATCTTCTTTCCTCGCTGACTGTAACAAGGAAATACAGGGTTAAAGTCCTCAGCAGCTGATTTGCTGAATTTTAGATAAAAACTAACCATTTATGTCAAAAGCATAAAATGGAGAGAAAAGCGCTTAGGGTTTGACACTGCTCTGGAACTGGCATACCTTCACAGACTGCGTCGTTCTACCATTAACCTTCAGCCATAAGGCAACTACAACACAATAAGGAACAGCTATCGCACAATGGAATCCCCTCAAGTGGAGGACATGATGCCTCCCCCCGCTGATACGGAAAACGGCCTGCGACAGACTGAAAATGTTAGGATGGACCATCCAGAAGATACAGAACAAGGGAATGAAAATACGCCAATGAATAACAACAGAAATGAAGAACCACGAGTGATGTCAAATACCTGCAAGCTGGTAGCAGTTGATAGACCCAAAACCAAGCTCCCAAGTTAGCGCATCAACAATCAGATCTAGTTTATGAGGGATCATACTTTGATAGGAAAGTTCATAGGCCTTTGGCTAATGGAGAAAGCTTTGCACAGCTGGATCACGGCCAAATGGAAGCCAAAAGGGCATTTAACACTGCAGTTAGCGCCTAAGGGCTTCTTTACTGCCATTTTCAATTGTCTGGAGGACCGAAACAAGGTATTGGATGGATGACCATATTTCTTCAATGCAGCAGGGCTGTACTTAAGAGGATGGATCAAACACTTTAACCTGGACAAAGAAGATCTGAGCTGGGCCCCGGCGTGGTTGCACCTTTATTCTCTCCCTCTCGAGTATTGGGATGAAGACTCTTTGCGAGACATTAGGAATGGTTTAGGTGAATTCATGAAAGTGGTGGAGGAGACAAAGCTGAAGTGATACACCTCCTATGAGCGGATCTGTGTATACATGCACCTCAGCAAAGCTCTCCTGGATGCTGTAAGCCTCTACCATGATGATTATGAATGGTTACAAATAATAGATTATGAGTATGTACCTTTCCGCTGTCAAAAATGCCACGCCTTGGGCCATTTATTCTGAGACTGTCCCTCAAATATGAAATCCACGACCACCCCTTCAATGGAAAAATCCAACTGGATGGGTTCACAAAAGTTCCCAATTGCAAAAAGACCCATAAAAGGCCCTCCACCTTACTCAAAAAACCTGTCACCAGCACCTCCTTGCCTTCAAAAAGCAACAACTTTGAAATCCTACTCGAGCCAAAGTTCATATTTTAGATAATCAAAAACAACCTAAAGCCATTCCTAAGACTTCCGCCCACTCTACTCCATCAAGCTCAAAGAAAGCCCTCACTTCTAAGCAACCCGCGGACACCAAAACACCCTCTCCCAGTAACATGCAAAAAAGGACTTCTCAAGGTATCAAGGTAGATAGCACTCAGATGCAGCTCACGATTGTATAGGATACAGAGGCAGAACAGGAAATAGTACAACACATGGAAGAGCAACCGGAGAGCTTCAACATCGGAGATCTAGATATACTAGGACTTGAACAGGCTTGTAAGAAAAAGGAATATGACAAAATTCCTGAGCGACAGCTAGAGAACTTAGAAGTAATTCTCTCAAGAGCATAGAAGAAAAGATCATTAGGCGGCCAAATTGGTAGTCAGTGGGATGTGTTAGAGCCTATATTTACCTCAAGCTGAAAGGGTAAGCTTCTAGGTCCACATCAAACCACGCTCAGCATCATAGCTAGCCCTACGAGGACAGGAGACGGCTCTCTCCGGGTCAACTCAGCGAATGATGATCAATGGGGCTTGAGATGACTAAATATCTTTTGATTTTAGGCTAGGTATACGTGTGCAAGAGGTTTCTTGAATGAATTGATGAGTTATTGGCTCGGTTGAGAAGGCAGGTTTTGGGTGCGGGGAATGAGGAAAAGTCCTGCAGGGATCTCGATGGGGCAAGGTAGGCAATCTTTTTGGCACTTAAAATTGAATGAGGTGGAGGGAAAAGACAAGTGAGGTGTTGAAGAGGGCAAGGGAAATCACGAATCCTCCCCAAACAGCTGAAAACATCAAACAACTAAAGCAAACTTCAACCAGAGCATTGCATTTTCAATGTATTCTACTTACACTCTTGTTTGTTTAGTTTAGAAGACATAAGATAGATAATGGCATACATAAACAAAATCAAAATAACAAAGAGAAGCACTGTACCAAGACAAATTTCCACATGAATCCCAAAGAGTGTTGCAAACCCTGGTCTCAATTCTTTAGCCAAAATGAAAAAATGAATGTACAATGAAGCTCAAGGCTTTCCTAAGAGTCCAACCATGCTAATGACTCAAAAACAACATAATATAGACAAAAATAGCTCCTCCTTGCCTTTAGGGGTCGAGCTCACATGTTCAGGAGCTGATCCAACTGATCCTAAACTGAGAACTGGAATCTAGGCAACATAACAACATGCCTCTAGAAACAAGGAAATCGATTCATTGAGTTTCAAACAACCTGTAAACTGATGAATCTACCTCTACAAGTAACAATATAACACATTTACATCATGATCCATCAATTTTCATCAAATTACATCATAGATTTTCTATTAGGAAAGTAAAATAGTCAAACTAGGAAAAACTCGACGAAAAACAAAGCAAAACTGGGTCAAACTAGGAATTTTTCCTCTATGCGTCGCACTTGATTCTCTATGCGTAATGCAAATTTGGAGCTGATTTTGAGTTACTTCCTGAAGTCCAAATTGAGATCATGATAGCTCATTCGAAAGCCCTGTCTGTCTACTTTCCAACCCAGATGGAATCTCTAGATTTGGTGTCCATTTGTCCCTCCAAATATCCAATTTCCTAAGAATGCTTCCTGTGTGTCAAAATAGGCGCAGTGAGGTCATTTTTTGAGTGTTTTTGACCACTTTGAGGGCTCAAAACCTGCCCAAATTTCTTGGCCATAGGTAGGAAAGCATAAATTTTTATCAAAAATCTATAAATGCAAAGTCTTTTGGATTTGGATCTCCCTAGCAAAAGCGAGCGCCACGTGGTGCGACACATAGAGCAGAAAACCTTGTGTTAAAAATTTCTATGCGTAGCGCCGTTTTGAAGACCAGTTTTGAGGGCCTTCTCGGTGTCTAAATTGGAAGCGGGATAGCTTGTTGGAAATTTATTTGAGTCTACTTTCTACAAAAACTAGAATTTTTTAATTTGGAGTTCATTTGTCTTGACAAAAATCAAATCTCCCAAGACCGGTCAAAATGTGCCAGATGAGGCTGCCTCAAGGCAGAGTGCTGTTGCAGTCAACGTTTGAAGGTGTTCCGCAACTCCAAATTGAGCTCGTGATAGTTCATTGGAAAGATATTTCTGTCTAGCTATGCTTGGACTCATAAAGTAAGTCATTTGGCCAACCAAGGTAGGAGAAAACTTGAATTTTCCAAGGTCACTTCCGAATTCTCCCATGGCAACTGTATTTTTGACATTTCTCTAAAACCATGACACCTGTGTAAAAAGTGAAGGAGGTTTTTCTTCCTTGGCCTAGTTTTGACAAAAATCTCTCCATTTTCCCAAATTCATATTTTCTTCCTCAGAAACATCATTGGAGTAAAACCTATCCCGATGTGTGGAACAAGGGATTTGTAGAAATGAAGTGAAATGAAGGGGATAGGGGGCTTCTAAATTATTGAAGAAATTTTGAGAAGTAGGGAGGGATGTTAGGAAATAGGAGAAAGTGAAATTTCAAAGATTGAATGAGGGGAAGGGGTCCAAAAGGGCTAAACACAGGCCTAGCCTAGAAAATAGTCAAGTTGTAGCAAGAAACTAGGGTTTGTACAAAAATGAGGAATTAAGGGGATCTCAATGATGGGAAGTGTTTAATAAGGTACATTAAGGATAAAGGAAGGTGTATGAACATGAAAATACAAGTTTTGCTGATGATTTGACCATCCAAGAGAAATTAGCTTCAAAACTCTAGGAGAGGGAAATGAACCTTGCCTAGGCGCAACTGAAGCATGAAAAAGGTGTAAAATGACCCACTGGAACCTGACATGATGATGCCAATCCTTTGAATCATGGTACACTCAGCTGAATGGTAAAATGAAGCTCTTGGGGAAACAATTAGGGTTTGGGAATTTTAAGTATGAGACTAGGGTTTGGTGCGTTTGGGATTTTGGGAAAGTGAACTTGGGATTAGGGGTATGTGAATTTGGGGAATAAGGAGAGCAAGGAAAATATGCAATAAGGGAGTGATGAGAAAAACAGCCAAATAAAAAACCCTAGTAGCAATCTCCTTTGAAAATTTTGAAGAGATAGGGTTTGCTTTCCTTAACACACTTCACCATGCAAGAAACACCATCAAATTTAGATGAAAAGCAGTGACAGAAGGTTAAGCTACTTGAACAAGTTATAATCCGCAAGTTTTGGGCGATTTGGAGCAAGCTTTGGCAAGTTTCGGGCTTCTCAGCTCTATGCGATGTACAGCATGGCCAATGCACCACACCTCACCAATGCGCTGCACCTATGCAAAAATACACTGCGTTCTAAGGTCCAGTGCGATGCGCTGGCAATTTACAACAATTTTTTACCCAAGCTTCACACTCATTCACCCAAATCGTTTAGCTTTCGTTCTTTTTGCTCTCTTGCGTTTAATGAACTATCGAAGCACAAGAATAGCTCCTACGGCATGGACTTTGATTCTTCATTTGGCAAACCCACTTTCTAATGTTGCAGACTTTGGCACTTTCACATAACTCTATTTTTGCTTCCACTTTGATTTTTGGCTGAATGATGAAACTCTGTCTATTTTTGCAGGGATGATTGGTATCTAATTTCGGAAAAGGATGACTAGGGTTGCGCCTGAAGTACTTCATGACTGAAAAACGTTAAAAATTATATATTTATTACAAACCATAAATTTGATGATTTCTTCTTCAAAACAGAATTTTCATGATAAAACATATTGACGATGAAAATCTGCAATGAAAACTGATCTTGAACCTCCCTCATGTGCCTGTGGACATTATTAGACTTTTTGAAGACGAAACCCTAGACCTAATGACTAAAATGACCCTTTTGCTGACCAAGAGACCAAATAGGACTGTGAATGACTTTAAAATTAATTTTGATGTATAGACACGGACCAGCAGATACATGACATGAGGGAGATGAGTGACAAGACCGTTCCGTCAGAAAATCGATGCTTCTAATGGAATGAAAATGACTGGATTGAATGAGACACCTAAAAATGAAATGCAACAAAAGATATTTTGATCGCTGACGGAGGGATGAAAAGACCGACTCTAATAGGATGGAAGAAATATCTTCAAAGACAACAAGAAACGAGGATGGAAAACCGATCTTCAGAGAACCATGCAATATAGGGGAGATGCTGGTGGAATCTGGAGGATACTGCAAGCTCACCAAATACTATAATCCCCTTCCCAATCATGAATCATGAAGCTCATCTCATGGAGCATCAGAGGGCTCAGCTGCCCAAGGAAGGGACGATTAATAAAGAACATGCTACAATAGGAAAAGCCTCAAATTCTCTTCTTGCAGGAGACCAAGTGTAATTCCACAATGTTGGATCAGATCCTTGCCAAAGCGTGGTCAGGAAGTAAAGAAGTGGTGGTGGAAGCCATGGGAGCCTCAGGAGGGCTAGCCATCATTTGGGAAGATAGATCTATAACACTTACCAACATACATGCCAGTAAGCACTTTATTCAGGCCAAGTTTCATTTAACAGGACAAATGTTCATGGACACTTAACTAATGTCTACTTCCCCCAGGAGGCAACAAACAAAGTAGACACACTAAACACCCTAACTCAGATCAACTCAGAAAGATACCACCCACTTTGGATCAGAGGACGGGACTTCAACATGTTACAAGATTGGAGGAAAAAAGAGGAGGAAAGATCAAGCTAGATTGTGAAAGCATGCACTTCAAAAAATACATTCATAACAACAATATTATAGATATGGAATTCAACAATGGTGTTTATACTTGGAACAATAAGCCTGTAGATGCCCACCAAATTGCATCTCGGTTAGACAGATTCTTGATCTATGATAATGCAGTACATCTTGGCAGGGATCTCTTGGCCTTTATATTGCCACTCTCTGGCTCAGACCATTGGCCTATTAGGTTTCACTGGTAAAGACTGGGAGACAATGTTCGCAGGCCCTTTCGCTTTGAAGCCTTTTGGATGAATCACCCTAATTTTCATAACCTGATAACAGAGACATGGAGAAATTTCACACCACCAAAAGGCACAACAATGTACAAGCTCCAATGTCGACCTTTTGATCACGCGGAAGATTTTGAACCAAAGCTCTCGTGCCCCTGCATCCTCACCTCGTATGGCACTCCACATGACTCCCACCTAGCAGCCCCTACTGTGGGCCTCTAGTCTTCCCCTCATCACCCTCGCAGTCGGGCTCTGCCCTCATCCTCCGACCCGTGCTGCGGCTGGTTCCCTTCTGGCCTTTCCATGGCTAGGATCAACCCCTCCCAGATGTAAGACAATGAATACCAGGCTGAGATCTTCGCCTCTCTCATTTCTAAAAATGCTACCATCTGAAACAAACCGACAGCTTCAAACTTCGTCAAGAAACTGGCTGACATCCAAAAAATCTCCCTTCCCCCTAGTCTCCCGAGGGAGGCAACAATCTCTCTAGTAGAGAGAGGTCTGGTTGGACAATTTACTAGCCTATGGCCCTCTCCCAGAGCCGTACAGAAATGGGTGGAGCGCAACTGGAACGCGAACATCCAAGGAAAAATTGCAATAAGATTTTGTGGAAGGGGTTACTACACATTCCTATTTGAAACCAAAGAAGACCGCAATCTCATCTTCAGAAATGGTCCCTACTTCATGGATTCGAGAGGTCTCTATCTGAACAGATGGTCCCATGACATCGAACCAGAAATGGATATACCTAAAGCAGCCCTAGTTTGGTTTCTCTTGCCCATCTCCCTCTTCATTGCTAGGGATATGAATTGGTCAAATCCATTGGGAATGCTATCATAAAATACATCGAGAAATGCAAACCAAAGGACAACATGCACGCATGTGCAAGGATCTGTGTTGAAGTTAACTTAGGAAAGGGCCTTCTGGAAGCAATCAAGATCAAGGTGGACTAATGGACCCATATTCAGCAGCTAGACTACGAACAAATCCCGTTCAAATGTAAGGTATGCCATGAATATGGTCATTTTCCTAATAGGTGTAGTAAACTAAAATAAAATGAAATGAATGAAAATGGCGAAGCCATTGAAGACACATGGGAACAAGTCAAAAAAAAGAAAGCAAACCCCAAACAGTCTGGCCCAAAACCAAAGCCTACCCCAGAAATCCAAGCTGCATCCTTCTCCTCCCCTCCCATCTTGACTCAGCCATTACCCTCGACATCAAACCCCTTCAAATATTTGGAGGAAGAAGACCCCTCATCCCCTTGCTCTCCTCCTGATCCTAAGAGCCCCCTCTCCCTAAAAGCCAACGCTAAGACACTATCGAATCCTCATTGCCTCTTACTATTTCCTCTCAGCCTCTTCTTGATCCTCCCCTCAATAGAATCACCAGAAGCTCATCTAAAGATCACGGGGGTTCTAGTGAACCCTCCAATAAACCTGGCCCAGGCAGGAAATCTACTAAGCAGCATAAGGATGATAACGCGCAAAAGGACATAGCAATGGGAACACAGACACCCATAGAAAATTATATCCTAGGGCAACATGACAAAAAAAAAATCAACAAGGATCAAGGGGGGCGAGCACCTCCCTGCATACCGCATATCCAATGATGAAAATATTATCTTGGAACATCAGGGGACTTGGGCACCCCTCTAAGGTAGCAACCCTAAGGGATCTTATCATTTCCGAGAAGCCAGGAATTATTATGTTACAAGAAACAAAACAAAACCACAAGGAAATGAATAAAGTCATTGAGTAGCAGAGATAGTATAGAGGAAGCATTAGTGAGGCAAGAGGAGCCTCAGGAGGAATAAAAACAATTTGGAATCAAGGTGTTATATACCTAGGGGGGATAATATGGGGTACCAAGGGAGGTACCCAAGGTAATAATGTAATAATGGGATGGGCTATAGTAATAAATAAGGTGGTTAACCCATATCATGTAAGGGACCACAAGTAGTTGTAATAATGTAATGGGCAAATGGTATTAGTTCGATGGTATGAGGGAACCATGGTAATGATCCATGGTATTGTATGTATGAGGCCTATATAGAGGCTAGAGACTCCACATGAAGGAAGAAGTCAAGGATTATTGTATGAATAGGCATATTGTTTGTGGAGTGTTCTCCTTCCTTAAGGAGTGAATGTATGGTGTTGCCCTACCATAAGGGTTTGATATCAATAAAGAAGAATTTCTATCTATTTTGATCTTGTTATTGTTGGGTATATTTGTTATTTCTCATATATTTTGGGTCAGATATATAACAAGTGGTACCATAGAAACTTATATCCTAGGGCAGCATGAAAAAAAAGTAATCAATAAGGACCAGTGGGGGCAAGCACCTCCCTGCATACCGCATATCCAATGATGAAAATATTATCTTGGAACATCAAGGGACTTGGGCACCCCTCTAAGGTAGCAGCCCTAAGGGATCTTATCATTTCTGAGAAGCTAGGAATTATTATGTTAGAAGAAACAAAACAAAACCATAAGGAAATGAATAAAGTCACTGAGCAGTAGAGACATTATAGAGGAAGCATTAGTGAGGCAAGAGGAGCCTCAAGAGGAATAGCAACAATTTGGAATCAAGGTATATGGAACTGTATTTCAGAAACAATAAATCAACACTGGATCAAAACAACTCTAGAAAATAAAGTAGATCAGAAAGCCATTATCATCTACAACATCTATGTGCCGAATCACTGCAGAGATAAGGATAGTTGTTGGCATGATATAAAAGACAGTCTGGACGCAAAAGAGAACACTAACATTATTCTAGGAGGTGACTTTAATTTAATCCTCCACACCAATGAGAAAAGGGGAGGAAGTTTTATGCCTAATCCATATAGAATACATTTGGAAAATATCATGCAAGAGAATGATCTTATGGATGTCCCTCCAAAAAACCATAGATACACTTGGAACAACCGCAGGATGGGTTCTCGTAACATCATGGAGTGGTTGGACATAATTCTCATCAATATTACACTTCTCTCTGCTTTCTCTGCCAGATATACTAACATTCTAACATGCTCTGCCTCCGACCACTTCCCAATAACTCTAACACTGGAAAATCATAGGCCACTTGGGCCCATTCCATTCAGATACAGTTCTCTCTGGAATGATATACCAGCATTTGCAGGAATTGTTTACAGCTCTTGGATCCAACATGTGGAAGGCTCTCCTAGTTTCATTTGGGAAACAAAACTTCGAAAAACAAAACAAGCCATCAAAGAATGGGCTAAGACAAAGTATCAACAACCAGAGAAGGTAAAAAACGAAATTAAGAACATTTTGGAGAGTATCCGAAGAGCAATAGAGGATAATGGCCTTTCCCAAGAGAACAAATAAAAGGAAAATGAGCTCTACTTACAGCTATACGGAGTTAACAGAGAAGAGGAAACAAAATGGAGGCTCAAGTCGAGACAATTATGGTTACAAGGGGGTGACAAGAACTCAGTTTTTTTTCATAAGCAAATGATATCCAGAAAGATAAGGAATAATGTTAGCTCCTTCCTAGATGCTTTAGGTGATAGGAAAAGCACACAGGAAGCCATTCGAAGAGCTACTACAGATCACTATTGGGACCTGCTAACTAAAACAAAGGAAGCAAAGGATTATACATATTTATTGCAACATCTCCCAACAGGGATAAGCAGGGAAATGAATGACATTTTAAGCAAGGAGATAGATGAGGAGGAAATCAAGAGATCAATCTGGACTCTTCAACCTCATAAAGCCCCGAGACTAGATGGCTTTCCCATCTGCTTTTATCGAGCATTCTGGGGAATTATTAAAAAGGACTCGACAAAAATTCTCAATTGGATCCAATGAAAAGGAAAAATAGGAGGATATACCAATGCTACTCATCTAGAACTTATCCCCAAAGAAAACAGGCCATCTTCCTTTGCTTGTTTCAGGCCCATATCACTCTGTAACTCCTCCTATAAAATCTTGACAAAAATCATTGCTACCCGCCTAAAGCCTTTGCTCCCTTCTCTCATTTCCGAAAATCAAGGGGGATTCTTAGCCAACAGACAAATAATTGATTCCATTTTACTTGTGCAAGAAGCTATCCATTCAAGTCAAACCAGAAATGAGAAAGGCTTTATCCTCAAGCTTGATCTGGCCAATGCATTTGACAGAGTGAGACACTCCTTCCTCTTGGCAGCTTTGAAGAAGATGGGATTTGATGACCACTTTCTCAACCTCATTCGAGCCTACATTTCAGGGCCATGGATCTCCCCTCTTGTAAATGGTAGACCTGGAGAGGTTTTCCAATCCTCGGGAGGCCTCTGATAAGGTTGCCCCCTCTCACCTTATCTCTTCATTCTAATGGTTGAATCCTTCAGTAGAGCGTTGGACTTCAGCCGGAGGGTTAGCTTAATTAGAGGAATAAAATTTGGGGACAGGTCAAGAACATAAATCATTCACAATTTATCGATGATACCCTGCTAATTGGAGGGGCCTCCACCACAATAGCCAAGCACTTCAAATATCTCCTTGACAAATACATGAGCTACTCTGGCGGAATGGTAAATAATTTGAAAAGCTGCATGTATGGCTGGAACACAACAGTACAAGTGCTTCACGACATCGCTATCATCTTTGGAGTCACATGCAAGTATGATTGGACTCACTTCTCTTACTTGGGCATGCTTATAAGTGTTGGACCTTTCAGAGCAGAAGTCTGGGACACAGTAGTCGATAAAATGAAAAGAAAAGTGTATTAGTGGGGATTTATTAGGCTCAACCCAGCTGGTCACCTCACTCTTCTTAAGTCAGGTATATCTTCTCTCCCCCTATATCATTTTTCTCTTCTTCAAGCTCCAGCCTCCTTCCACAACAAAATGGAAATATTCCTTCGCCAATTCCTATGGCAGGGGGGGGAATTATAAAAAGAAATTCAGCTTAATTAATTGGAAGTAGGTGATCTAGCCCCAAGACTGAGGAGGTATGGGAATTAGATCTCCTAAATTCCTCAATTTAGCCTTTGGAGGCAAAATTGTCTGGAAACTCATTACTGGACTCCCAGCATGGTGGAAAAAAGTTCTGGAAATTAAATACCTCAATTTTCCAAGACAACAGCTTCTTGATCGAGATATTTCCAATAGAGAATCCTCCAAAATTTAGTAATTATGCAAGAGAGAAATTCCACTAATTGCTCAAAATACTTCAAAAATCCCCAAGGGAGGTGCAAGCATCAATATTGGAGCAGACAGAATCATGGGTTAGCAGCCAATAAATAGACATGGGGGAGTCCACCCTATCATTTCCTTTTTTGAAAGAACAGGCAATCATTACCTAGACCAGTTCTCCCAATGGGATCCTCACACCCTTCTTTGGTCAGGTTGGGCCTTCCCAGCCATACCCAATAGTCTTAACGCAAGTCTTTCTTTCCTTCAATCCCTTTTGCACAGTATAGCCCCTGTCAAAAAGAACAATCTTGATGTGTTTCATTGGGACCCATCCAGATCTTGTTACACCATCCAACCTACTCACCATTATGTTTGCAACATCAGCTACCCCATGCCAAGTTGGCACCACTGGAAGGTGGTTTGGAAATCTAAGGCAATTCCAAAAATCAAGTTTTTTCTCTGGACCCTCCTCAAAGGGAAAACCGTCATGGCCGAAAATTTGCAAAAGAGGGGAATTAATGGCCCCTCTCATTGTCCTAACTGCTTAGCTGCTGAAGAACCAATGCATCATCTCTTTATTGAATGCCATTTTTCCATCAACTGCTGGAGGAACTTATCTCATAACAATCAAATCCCATGGAACACCCAAAACACCATAGGAGAAATTCTTTACAAATGGAAAAAAGACTACCCCTGGCAGCACAGGAAAAATAACACAGTGAAGAGAGTTTGGGACATTCTTCCCCACAATATGCTATGGAATATTTGGCTGGCACAAAATTGGAAGGATTTTAAGGATAAGGACTCGACTGTTAGAAGACTTTGCACCAAGGCAAGGAGTCTTGCCCTTGAGATCATCTTAGTTAAGAATCTGAGAAGTATAAATGTCAATGAACTCAACATAGAAGAACGCATTTTCTTATTGAAAGTATATAATTAGTCATAGGTAAAATAATTGATGGTTATCCATTGCATCTCTTTAAATCATCATTTAAAACCAAAAAATTATATTATGTCACCTAAATATTTAGATTCATAATAATACTAAGTTCCATGAAAATTCAAAGATAATTTTTGACATTATCTAATATAATATTTGATACAAAATATAAATATATGACACCCTAAGAAGGAAAAATAGTATGCCACCAACATTTAGCTTTCAAATCCATCCAATAAGAGAAAGGAATTAGGAAATAAATTATTAATTGATACATATACATACTATTCTAAATGATGGTTTACTAAAAATTCCAGTTACACCAAACTAATGTCACAACTTACAAGTTTCTAAATTCTATTTCTCCAATGATAATGAAAGCAATGAAATGCCTCTAGTTGCATGGAAGGTATGCATTAAAGCCAATGAAAGAGGGGAATTGAATATTTGTGCAAAAGAATCTCCTCATATTTAAATGCATCTTGAGAAGAATAAAGGGAGAAAAGATATGCCATAGTACTAAAATGATTCAATCCAAATGCATCACATCTTTTACTACGTTTTCTAAAAGGTTGGTAAGATCTGGACATTTTTCAAACTTGATGGCATTTTTCATGTGTCATCAACCAGTAAAAATAGCACATGCAAAAACTTTCAAATGATATCTTCAATTTCTTCTTATAGTAGCCATCATCCATGTAATTATTCATGAATGTATTCCACCTTCCATCAATACACAAAGAATATTAAAATTTCATATCAAAAATATACATATAGTAAAGGACAAACATATATATATCTATATATTATATATATATATATATATATATATATATATATATATATATATATATGTATATACATAAACATTGTGCAAAGTAAAAAAACATATAACTTAATAACCCTCACATGTCAAAAAGGCTTCTTTCCTTTACAACTTTCCAAATCTCATAAATTTGTTCCCATTTCACCTCTGTCATGTTAGGACCTATTAATGATATATGTATCAATGCATCAAGTGTGTTAATTGATAGTCTTATTATCCTTATATCGTTGATCATATTTTTCTTAGAGAACCGTCCATGTGACGGTGCTCATCGGTATGACAAGCATTGCTTGCCATAATTTTAGCATATTTGGATACCTAAAGTGCCAATATTTGTTTGAGAAAATACTTTCCATGCATCTTCCATTAAGAATCTTTCTCTATTCAAATAAACCACGTCAATAAATTGATAGAATTCTCTTTTACAAGTTGTCATATCAAACATTAGTACATTTTCAACTTCATTACATGTTTTATGTTGCAAATGTGAAAAAAGTATTTCAAGCCAATGCTTTACACTATTTTCTCTGACATAAATATCTGACAGGTAATGACAAGGACTAAACAAACTTGTTGGATTAAAAAGATGAAGATCTGGAAATCTTGAATCGAAACTCTCAATCAATGCTTGGACATAATTTCTTGTAAGGTGTATGCAAGTCTGAAGGGAGCCCTCAATGCAATCTACCATTGGTTGTGACAATTGTTCATCATGGATTGAAATATACAAAAAATAATGTCTATGGGTATTCCCCTCTTTGTCAACATTTTCAAGGAAACCATCTTTGGAGTGTTCCAAAAATTTAGTAAGATGTAAAACACCTTCTACAAAATAATTTAGTATACAAAAATATCTTTTAAGAGTATTTAGTGAATAGTTAATAGCTATTCCAAGAAATGTGACATCCACATTATCCTCTTGGAATTTTTCGTTTAGATTATTCAACTCCTTCAAAACATCAGCAAGCATTTTTAAACAAAATTGAATTAAAAAAATCCTTGCCTTATGATACAATGAATTCTTTCTTTCTCTCTTCTACACGCTCAAAATAGAGAGCCATAGAATCCCATGGATTTGAAGAACCTGCAAGGATTCTAG
Organism: Pinus taeda; assembly: GCA_000404065.3. Lineage (NCBI taxonomy): Eukaryota > Viridiplantae > Streptophyta > Pinopsida > Pinales > Pinaceae > Pinus > Pinus taeda. The sequence continues at coordinate 281,376 of APFE031648211.1, forward strand.
TTCCATTATCTCTAATAAGGAAATGAGCTTATTATTTCTCTTTGCTAAATTTCCAACCCATGTGTATACCTTGTTTGTTATTTTCTCAACACACAAATACTCAGGTATCTTTTTCAAACCATATGTTGCTACAAGTGCTTCAATATGTGAAATGCAATGAGTGCCAATCAAATTTGCTAAATCTTTCTTTAGCAGTGTGACAAATCCATTTTCACATCCAACCATACATGAAGCACCATCAGTCTAAACTGCTATTAGTTTCTCATTTTCCAACTACCTTGTTTCCTTTAAATTAACAATGGTATCATATATAGTCTTTCCTTTTCCACTAGGAACAATAATCATTTTCATAAATTCTGTGATTGGAGGGCCCAAACCTTTTAAATCTAGATATGTAGAATACACAAGAAGGTGTTGTTCCAAACCGTTGTCTATACTTTCATCTAACATTATAACACTTTTCTAGTTTGTACCTCTTCATGATGATTTTATATAGAGTGAATAAATTTTGTAGCTTCTTTTCTATTTATGTAGGAAGAATACTCCACTCGAGAAGGCATATTAGGCGTCTGTAGATGCATTTGAATATGACAAAGATCTTCATAAGTAAAAATTGAAATATGTTTTTTTGCAATAAAATATGCTAACTAAATGGTAGTTCTGACTATTTCCTTATTAGCCTCACTTATAGCCACTATGTGTTCTTTAATGGGATTTTCAAACCATTCAGTGTCATACAAATTTCTCTGAGTTGATGTTTGAGGAATAATGGATTTTGCATGAGTTCTCACAACATCATATTGAATCGTATTAAATCCATCTCCAATACCCCATGGACCTTGAGCGTTGTATTTCTCACAAATTTTACACTTCATATGAGTCTTGTGATATTCACCATTGATACTATACACCCAAGGATGTTGTATCATCCACTTTTCTCGGAATTCACGTTTTGAGAAGGCCTTCTTCCTCAAAAACTACTAGATCACCATCGTGTCCTTCCTTTATATTGCCAAGAATTTCTATATCAACAAAATACTCTTCATTCATATCTTCATTAGCATCATCATTCAAATGAGGTATATATGGAATATCTTTAACATTATAATTCTTTGATGTTTTAAAATATGCAGAAAAGAATTAGTTGATTGACCTTTCCTTTTTGGAGGCATTTCTATTTAAATAATTTACCTACATGCAAAACAATTACAATAAATCACAATAATCAAATAAAGACTGAAGGATTGATAGTCATTACATAAGAAAAGATGTTAAGATAATAAGGTGCAATTACTAAAGAATAGCACATTCCACCTTGAAGTGTATATGAATGTTGAATGAATTTTTTATCTATTTGTAATAGTAGAATTTTATTAGTCACTCAAATTACATTTTGGTAATTTATGACGATAAAATCCCTCCAATAAATATGATATTTATTATGGTTCATTAGATTTCTTTGTTTTGATGAATGCTCCTTAAAACATTACTAGACACTACCTATAGTACAATGATTACTTACTATAAAATAGATACACTACCTATAGTACAACAAGTAGATCAATAATAAGCCAATTCAAAAAAGCAACTTCAAACCTTATTCTTATGGAACCTTAACCTATGTAAAATAGCATAACATTTTAAAATTCTTATGGAATTTAATATTCTTAAACCTATAAGAAATCAAATTAAGTTAAACATATGTTTGTTATTAATAAATTTAACATAAAAGATTTAAATTAGAATATATTAAGTATTAAGATAAGTGAAAATAAACTAAATATATAAAGTTTAAATATGTTGCTAATTCTTCATTATTTATTATTATATTGAGTGGTATATTAAAATAGATAGAGAATATATAAATATATAAAATTAGTGTAATTTCAATCATAGTTTTATTCTTTTTAATGGTACAATAAAAACAATAAAAGTATTAATTTCACACATCTAAATAATAAGGTAACTTATAGTAAAATAAAATTTGTTCGTATTAATAATAATCCATGAATTACCAATAGCATTATGGTTATTCACTTTCAAAAGAACATGGCGTAATTCGTTAATTTAAATTGCAATGAAAGGTTGGACTATGGTTTTTCAACACATATATAATTTACCATTATACATGACTATAAGTTCCATAATCCGGCTGGCAACTTCACGTTTATTGGTGTGATTTAACATATAACCTGATATTTTATTAACCTTCCATAAATGTTTAAGTGCTATGGAAATTATGGCCATACCGCCTCCTTTCAACCTTACATTAATACCCTGGTTGTCATATGCCTATGGTTATGCATGGTTCGACTGCCAAGGAGCCTCCAGTTGGTAACCTAGTTGTCGTATGCCTAGGGTTATGCATGGTTCGACTGCCAAGGAGCCTCCAGTTGGAATCCTTCCGTGGGAATATGCATCGGTTCTATGGTGCAGATGCCTCTTCCGAATCCAACAATCGCGGTGTTAGATCCTGGTACATTGTGTGTCTCAAGGTGATCTCCCAGGGTTGTCGAGCTGCGAGTGTTAGTCTGTCAAGTCATCAAATGGTTCACTTCTGTCTCTCTCTGTTATGGTTCTCTACTTGCTGCTTTACCTCACCACAATTTGCCTTTGATCAAGCTGCCCACTTTTGGTTACCTTCGAAAATGGTTCTTTTCAGTGGTATAACACGATGTGCGCTGAGACACAACCTCTGTTTTCAGAAAGGGTTCCAACTTGGATAGCCTCTTCACGTAAGTGCATATTCGTTTTAGGTGTTAAACTTAAATAGTTTCTTAGTTTTATAGCTTTGCTCTTGTTTTTTCATCACATACTCATCTTGTTTTCTACATGAATGTGTAGCCCTAGTTGGCTATGGTGTGGGTCCTCACAGTCATGCCGAATTGTAGTTGGGCCTACCATATTCTTGGTGGCCACTACCAGGTATGTGTTTGTTTGTCGAACTAGGCTAGGGATATTAGTTAACATCCTTCATCTGTGAACTAGATGGAAACTTATCCCTGTAATGTATTTTTAAAAGGTTTCTCTGGCCTAAGGTTGAGGGTTTTGTTATAATAACTCAGAGGGACTCGGCCGAACTCAGAGGAATAATTCCTCGTTTTCAGACTTTTGGTTTTCGTTATGAAATTTCAGTCTTGTTTCCAAGAATGTGCTTGTGTTAAGTTATTGATCTATTAAAGCCACGAGACTAGGGTTTCTTTGATGGGCATTAAGGGCATGAGGCCCAAGGGTAGCAGAGTACATACTCATTTATTCATGGGTGGCGGGAGATAGATATTAAGACATTCATTCTTATGAAAAGTGGGAGACATGGGTGGGAAATAGTAGGAAATAGTGGGCTAGGCCATCTTAAAATGGAAATAAGACCGCTGAAACCACCGAAACTTTTTTGGTGTAGAGGCCGAAAATCTTTTTGGCACTAAATTGTTTTAGTTTTTATATGTTGGGGCTTTCATTATTATTTTGCAAAGGAACTCGAAGCTGAGCTAGAAGTTTCAAGGAAGATAGCAAAGGGTTTATTTTCTATAGGTATTTTCCTTTCAATTTGATGTATTTCCCTTGCAACAATGTTGGCATTGGTATTATTTTCCTTGCATAGATGTATTCATGGTATAGCTGTAGGAATTGGGATTATTTTGAGCAGTCTCCTCAGCTGTGACTGCTTTTTCAAGAACAGATTCATCCATACTTGAAGAAGGAACACATCATTACTGTCGGTAAGGTTGGGCTTGTTTAATGGAGTATTGAAATCATTATAGCAAAGGGAACACATCATTAATATTAATACTAGGGGAACTGGAACAATGTCAAGGCATTCCCGAACTAGCGAACACATCAATACTGCCTTCAAAACTATTTGAAGAATCAACAATTTCCTGAGCCGCGTCTAGTTCTGTTTCTTTATAATTACATGAACAACTTAATTTTTGCTTTGAAGTATCGCTCTCTATTTGTGTGTAGACATGAATCCAATCAACCTTGTAATGAGATGACTCACCTGCATGCTGGGAAACACTAGGCATTGGCTCATACATACTAGAGACACTGTCCACTTTCGAACCATGCAATTCATCAAGGCCATAAAAATGTTTGTCATTGTCTAGACTTTGAATAATGAAATTTGTCTTCATGAACTTCATCCTTAATAACTGAGTCATGAGCTTGCAGGCCAACATCTGAAACTCAAATATTCTCATAAGCTTCTTGAGGTTCATCGTATGATGAATGAATCAGTTGATGATCTCCAAATTTCAAGGAAACTGCATTAGACGACATCGGATAACCATCATTTTGGCTACTATTATAATTCTTATGTGATTTTCATTCTTCATCATCGTGAGTTACACTTTTGTAAACTTGTTCAATTTGCTCTTCTTTTTCAACTACATGATCTTGATATCTTTCAATTGCATTTGAATTCTTAAACCCATACTCGTGAGTTTCATTATTAACAAGTGAGATGGGATTTTCCTGAATAGAAGTAGCTGAAATGTACTGTATGGTGCATTCTTCACCATCTTGAACTTCATTGGATGATGCCTCCTTTCTAAATAACAATTCTTTCTTGTCAATGAAAAACTGTCTCCTTTCTAATTAAGACAAGAAAAGGAATTTTCTTTATGTATCCCATGGAGTATAACCTTTTATATGCAATTGTGTCTTATAACATGATAGTGTTGCACCCTAACCCAACATACAACATTGTAACAATCCTAGTTCCTTTGGGTGTGCTTTGAGAAATGAGGTCATCCTTTTATGAAAATGCACGCCCCATTGGCTCACTGTTATATATTTCAACTTCTCTACAATAAATGGCCACATTGTCATATATTTCAACATTTATTTATGTAATGATCCTAACTAGTGTCCACAAACTTTTCTTCGCAGATTTCTATTACATTATTCTATACAAAATGGCAGACCAGGCATTTATGTTGCTTTTGGTATTTCTATTATTTATGTTGTTGATTTAGTTAGAGGCTTGATTTTCTTTTAGAAATAACTTTAAAATGATACTTCAAAAGTTTGTTTGTGACTAGATAAATGCTAGTTGGAACACTCTGATAAGCTTGCCTCAAAGTGTCGGACAGATCTTCAATGCTCACTCAACACATATTTGGTGTTACTGATTCTATTTTCTTGTCGGTTTTTTGATCAAGGTTTTCTTATTTTTATGTTATTATGTGTTTTTTAAGAATGTACTAATGGGTGTTACCGATGTTATTCACTACTTTTATGGAAATGTTAACAAATGCACGATGGAAAGATGATGCTATGATGATGCATGGGGTAAGCTTGAATATGTCTTTTATATGTTCAATTATCTTATATTCCTTATTATATTATGCTAATTTATGTTTGTGGAATGCAGGCAATCATTAAAGTCATTCCAACCCCTATAACACCTTATAAAACATCTAAGGTAATGATAGTGGTAAAACTTGATCAATATTTTTGTGCATTTAGTTAACTTATTTCACTATATATATTTATTAATATTTGTGTTTTTACTAAGCATGCATTTTGTTGGCATGCAGGATTCATCTATGCCCCTCAATACAACCAATGTTGGCATGCATGGATCATTAATGCCCCCATACACATCTAATGTTATGCAAGATGTAAGATTCAACCATTTATTTATGTGAGTTTGATTATGTTATTTGTTGAGAAACCTAGGGCATATATTAAATAAAGTTTTTGCACAACGACTCCATGATTTATGAGGTGTTACGAAGAGCTAGATCATGCCTTCAAATGGATCACCCCATATGTTTTTTTCTTCTTGTACATGCAATACTATTTTAACAAGTAACCCACACAATATGTTATTCCAAAACATGATGTCAAGTTACTTTTTTAGGGTTTTTATGTAATCAAGAGGCCTTTATAGGGTTTCTTAAATTCAAGCCTTAGATCATACTCTTTTCCCTTTATGTCATTCTAGAGTTTATCTCATGCCATAGAAATCAAATCATAGGGAACAAATACCTTAAGATTAAGGTTTGTAAATACTAGGGTATTTCTTAAAATATAAACCCATAAATTCAACCCTACTACATCTTATGATGGACCCTTTAAAAGAAAATTATTATACATACCTCATGGACATCTATCTGTAATGATTAGTATTTAGGTTGCCATGATTATTTGCAACTTTACTATACATTTCATTGATCATTTGCCACCTTCATGACCTTCTTTTAATGGGTCTTCCGAGATATTGTCATTCTATAATGGGACTTTCTTCTTCATGTGTTCTTGAAACCCATGCCTCAGTCATAACAAAAATAATATTCTTTTTCCTTTTTTTACATAAATTACATAGAATTGTGATTATATATTTCATTATGAAGACCGAACCTAGTTACATATTTCAACATTATTCATCTATTATTCCATCTTATTATTTATATTTGTGCTTTGCAGGATGTTTCTAGGGTGACTCCAACAAGTATACAATCTGTTGGTATAGAGGGTCATGTTATGCCATCTACACCTAGACCAGAACCCTATAACATGCCCTTTACACAATCTGTTGCTATAGAGGGCCATGTTATGCCATCTACACCTAGACCAAAACCCCATAACATGCCCTCTACATCAAATGTGGGTCTAGTCAGCATTCTCCCACCAAGACCAGAACAAGTTTCTTTGAGGAGTCTTATAGACTCACAAACAAGAATGTTAAGGCTCCTACCAGATATTCCTTCAAATGTTCAAATCAGACAAGAAATAATTGAACAAATTCAGTTATGGGAAATGTCATTTCTGGAGAGTGTAGCTCCTGCAAGAGATCAACAAGTAAAATTATTTTATTTTTTTTATAATTTCATTTGTTATGTTTAGGATCATTATTTTAGATATGCAAAATAGTTTCATATTTTGGTTGGGTTCTTAATAGTTCCACAATTTCATTGTAAATGCAGGAAGTAAGTGACACAGTGCCTAATGTATCTATAAGGGAACCTTCCTCAATCCCCAAGACTACAACAATATCATCGATGACCACAAAAGGAATGCAAGAAGTTAAAATCTTTCTAACTTTAGAAGGAAATGTCTTGAAGGATGAAACAGGGCTGAAATTTTATCACTTTATTTTTCGTCATGCAAAAGAATTATTTGGAAATACCATCCAAATGGATTGGAGGAAACAAGCCAATGCCAAAAAAGAGGAACTATTTAAATATGTAGTAATAGCATTTGGTAATCCTCCATTTGATAAGGAACTTATTTTACAGATTGCAAGTAAATACATGCACTCAAAGAGGTCCAATTTAAGGACAAAGTTGACAAAAAACTTGATGTATCCACGTCCAGCTTGGATCACAGACCAAGTGATGTGGGATGAACTCATGAAAGATGCCAAGTTTAAGAGGAAAGTCCTCAAAAATCCAAACTATACGCCATCTACACAAGGATGAGCTAAGAGACGCCTACGAGATACAAGAAAAGCAACCCAAGCTAGGGTGTCAAAAATTGGATCTAACAAATTAGGCTCTGGTGGATATAATAGTATTCATGGTGGTATGGTAAGTGATATTTCCATCTATTATATTTTCTATTTTAGGAAAAGTAACCATGGTCACGTTGAGTTAATTGTATCTTACTAGTTATTTTACCTTATAGATATGATTATCTTTGTTAATGTAGGTTCACCAGTTTCAAAAGGAAGCTTCAGAGGAAGACCTAAAATATGTTGTATCACATGGTTCCCAAGGTCTTCAATAAATAATAATATTAGTTGTTTATAATATTATATGAATAATGCAATAAATCAATTGGAGGTTTTAATGTTATTATAACAAGTTAAAGTGTGTTGTGTATTGGAATCAGGTGAAACATCTCAAAGTGAGCATGGGGAGGAGATACAAGCACATGATGATTTGCTTGTTGCACAAAATCATCGAATAGTCATTCCTAAACCTTGGCAGGAAACCATTATTTAATTTCAGTGAATAGGAAACAGAAATAATGAGGAGGGTGTTCAATGTGATGAGCATTCCACACCCACAATTAATGTAGCGCCTCCCAAAAAGAGGACAAAAAGGATTGATATGTGTTACATTTTAATAACTCGAACGTGCATCGCTCTAGCTTCTAAGGAGCGCACTAGGTTGTGAGGGTCCAAACATAAACTAATTATGTGTGCAACAAAACATATTTTGAAGATAATTTGTTTTTTTGATGAGTACTTACATATTATGGGCATCACTAAGACTGTTGCAGGTCCTAACTTGTATTATTTGTTTGATTATGATCAATTTAATATGCTTATATTTGTGTTGTATGTATATGACCTGGTCCTAAAAGTTAGCTAAAAAAATTCTATCTCATCGTGCAAGAAGAAACTGGCAAGTGAAGTTGACATGAAGGACATACACCTCATGTGTTATTTCTTGGTCTTAGAGGTTTGCCTGAGTTGAGGTGAGGCGGACTTCGAATAGGGGTAAGTAAGAAATTGAGATTCTAAAGAAGTTTCAGATAATGGACAATAAACCATACGCTACTTTTATGATACATATTTTGAAGTTACCAGTATATTAAGATTCAAATTTGGTTGATTCGTCAATGTACAAAAAGTATATAGGTTCCCTAACATATCTGGTAGAATTTAGCAATCAAATTGATGTGTGCATGAGATCCCTTGTCTCACAAACAAGGGGGGCTCACACACCAATTTATTGTCCAGCTTGGCTGCTAATATATGGTTGAGCTGAGGTTGCTGCAAATATGCTCCATGGTCTGAGGTATGCGAGGTACTTAAAGGGCACACTGGTACAGTGCTTTGAGCTGTTGCATTCTTTAGTGGATTTTGACAGGGCCAATGATGCAGGTGGCAGGAAGAGTGATTCATGGTTTTGTTTAAGCTTGGGTTCAAATATAATATCTTTGTTAGGATGGGATACCCATGTGTGCAAGTTGAATAAGTCCCTTTCTGGGCTAAAGTATCCTCTTGTGCTTAGTACTCATGGATTTATGAGTACTTACATATTATGGGCATCACTAAGACCATTGCAGGTCCTAAATTTTATTATGTGTTTGATTATGATAAATTTGATATGCTTATATTTGTGTTGTATGTAGATTACCTTGTCCTAATAGTTAGTTTAAAAAACTCTATCCCATGGTGCAATAAGAAACTGGCAAGTGAAGTTGACATGTATTAATTCTTGGTCTTGGAGGTTTGGCTGAGTTGAGGTGAGTTGGTCCTCGAACACGAGTAAGTAAGCAATTCGGATTTTGAAGAAGTTTCGGATAATGGACAATAAACCCTAGGCTACTTTTATGATACATATTTCGAATTTTTCAGTAGATTCAAATTCAGATTTGGTTGATTCGTCAATGTACAAAAAGTAGATAGGTTCCCTAACATGTATGGTAGACTTTAGCAGTCAAATTGCTATGTAGATGAGATCCCAATAGACTGTCCTAGTCATCCCAGCTGTATAATGCACAGTTGTACCATTGTAACACTAACATAGGCACCAGAAGCTATGCTACTAGAGAGGATTAAAGGTAAAGTAGGATGCTAAGACCTTAATGTCTTTGCATGTCAAACACTATGCTCATACTTATTTCATTATTTACTTTTTAACCATCATATGCTGACCATTTTCGATGATGCTAAATTGAATACTCTTTTTCCTGTTTCCTAGGGCATATTACTAGAGATCCTAGAAGAGTTACTGGCTGCCAGGAAAAGAGCCAAGGCAGACCTAAAGGTGGTGAACTAAGTGCTTCCGATGTCCATGTTACATGCTTGTATTTTTTTCACTTAGCATCTCAGTTTTTAACTTCCTGTAATCTTGTTTAGGAGGCTAAAGATCCTTTTGAAAAGGTTGTCTTGGATGGCCGACAATTGGCTTTGAAGGTAATTACAACTTTGTCAAATCTTTATTAATTATGGCTTGGACATGGAATAAAAGTAAAACTAGGTATGCTGGTGAAACGCATAAAATAGTTTTGACTATGTGCACTTGCAGATCAGTGCGAATTTAGTTTATGGGTTTACTGGCGCCACTATTGGGCAATTGCCGTGTTTGGATATTTCATCGAGTGTGACGAGCTATGGTAATTTCACAGTTCTTCCATGGAAGAAAAACATTAAATCCATGGACACCTTGATTCTCCCCTTGTTTTTCCTAGTTGTAATGTTATTACAACTTGTTTTACTTACAATATAGAGATGCTTGCAGTCCTCCCTTATTCTATATATGCATGTATCAACCATTCACATGGATTATTTTTGGGAATTAATTATATCCATGTAATTCTTTTCTTCCTCCTGGCATAATGTTTTGGGTATGAACTATAATTGACAATCTTGTACAAATAAGATCGAGTTCTTGAATTACATTAATTAGTCATGTCTACTTGTACAACTAAGATGATATGCTTAGGCCCTCTTATTGTATTTTGATTACAAGTCCAGTTTGATCTTTTGACACATTCTCTGTTCCATCAGACAATATCGATTTTACGTATTGTTTTAAAATTTCATATCATTAATCATCTCATTTTTTTTCCACCTGTGAGGCCATCAAATGATAGAGCATACAAAGAGGCTAGTTGAAGAAAGGTTCACAATAGTTGGTGGTTACCAACACAATGCTAAGGTAGGCTATTATTTAGCAACTAAAGGCATTTGTAACCTTTGAACTGGATCAGTAATGATAGGAAATACACTTGTTGTATTGGTCATAGTCCAAGTTCTTGAAATCATAATGGGGGATCTAATCCTAACCAAGATTTCTACTATAAAGCTTGATATTATATTTTTATATTTGAATCTAGGTTGTATATGGAGATACAGATTCAGTTATGATACAGTGTGGTGTACCAAATATAGAAGAGGCCATGAAGCTAGGGAGGGAAGCCTCAGATTATATTAGTGGTACATTTACAAAGGTACAGTGTCAAGAATTTTAAATATCCGTGAAGCCTCTAGAGTTGTTAATGATGTTTTTGTAGGGATGAATGTTTTAATATCACCTTTCCTTTTAAAACTAATCTTCTTTTGACATTCCACCTCCATGAGATCTTTGTAAATATGCACAGGACAAGATGATCAGTTATGCTTTTCTGTGGCTTATCTGCATCTGTTTGTTACATCTTTGGCATCTAATCAGTGTGTTATTTAACATATGCTTTTATGCAACCTATTAAACTAGAATTTGAAAAAATATACTACCCATACTTGTTGATCATCCAGAAAAGATATGCTGGATTGTTATGGACAAAGCTAGATGCTTATGAAAAAATGGATACTAAAGGTGAAAAACCTGATCTTTTTGTTTCAAAAACATGCCTTAGTGTTTGTGAAGGCTCAAAATGCTCTTAGAAAAATAATTTATTTCATGCCTTCTTAATTATTAAATATTCCTGATCTTTTAAATATTCCATATCAAGAGGCATTGAAACAGTGCGAAGGGACAATTGCCTGCTGGTGAAGAACTTGATTATAGAGTGCCTTCACAAAATACTCATTGATCATGACATACCTGGTGCAGTGCAATATGTCAAGAACACTATTTCTGACTTGTTAATGAACAGGATGGATTTGTCACTTTTGGTGATAACTAAGGTGAGAACAATGAATCCTTCTGCATGTTTATGACCAAATTTGTTTGACCATTTGTTACTTTTGAAATGGAGAAAATATGATAGGTGGAAGAGGAAATTTTCATTGCAAGCAAGTTACTTATTACATATTCCTGGTTTCAAGTGTTGGAAGTATATACTATATACCTAGTTGGGGCAGGCCATGGAAGTTTCCTTTTTAAGTCTGTCATGTTTCTTCTCCCTACATTCTATACTTGGAAGGGATTCATTCAATATTTACTACTAGCAATGGGAGGAAGAAGTGTCAAGGGAGGCTATTATACAATTGAAGAGAATCAAAACATGACAATATATAATATATCTGCATTTTTAATCTCATCCTGAGAAAAATTGATTACTGTTTAGCTGCGGCAGAAACAGATGTTTGCAGGTCATATCCTTTATCAAGGCTATCAGCATATTCTTAAGGGCATTGTTGTTTGCCTGTGCTAACAATCTCTTTGTTGAGTCAGGGTCTGACAAAGACTGGAGATGACTATGCAGTCAAGGCAGCACACATGGAACTAGCTGAGCGCATGCATAAGGTAAATACTGGAAATAACTTCTCAGAACAAGTATAATGAATGGTGCAATGCCTTCTGGTTCCATTTCAATCGTATCTCTCTATTTTTATTACTGCAGTGCATCTAAAGACTCTTGTAATATTTTTCTTTTTATTGGCAATGAGTCCATTGTTGGATTTTTTAAATTGATGTCGTGTTTTAAAGCCATGTTGCCCCTGGTTTACAGAGGGATGTTGCAACTGCTCCAACTGTGGGTGATCATGTTCCATATGTCATCATAAAGGCTACAAAAGTTGCCAAGGTAATAATTAACCCCTTCTATGCTCAGCATAAGTCTCGATATTGCACTAAAAAATGGTTATTTTAATTATTTTGTTATGTTTTATTTGGAGGCATAATTTATAGAGGGATTATGGATATAATGATTAATGTGTTTACTTGGGCTCAGGCATATGAGAAATTTGAGGATCCAATTTACGTACTGGAGAATAAAATCCCTATTGATCCACAATATTATCTAGAAAATCAATTGAGCAAGGTGAAAGACCAAAGCATCATCACTTGTAGTTTATTCTCTTTTTGAAAATTTCACTAGTGTTTCAAATATATCTTAATAGATAGTAATTCTTTCGAGCTAAGTGTTTTTGATTAGTGCTTGTTTTTGCTCTATAGCTACTGTTGAGAATATTTGAGCCCATTTTGAAGAATTCAAGCAAGGATCTTCTTCATGGTAGTCACACATGAGCAATTTCCATATCAACTCCTTCAAATAGTGGAATTATGAAATTTGCCAAGAAACAACTTAGTTGTATTGGTTGTAAAACACATATCAGGTATTTAGTTAATACAAGTAGACGGTGTCCTACATGTGGTTTCCTTGCTTATAGTAGTGCACAATTGAGAGTAACTATTATTTTAGTTTAGCGCTTTAGAAAGCTACTAGGGTTCATCTTTTTGATGTGGAAAAATCTATGAGGTTGCATGATTCCATGCGTGCTCTCCTTGTAAGAAACTATCTAGCTTTCTTATAATAAGAATGTCTGGTTAGGTTGTTTCATACTGAAATTCATGATGTCACCTAATTTCATGTTGCCATTGCAGTAGAGAAGATCAGACAGTTTGTTCACATTGCAAAGGAAGAGAAGCATAATTGTATGAGAAAACAGTTGCAAATGGTAAGCTGGTATTCTAATACCATTACTCTTTATTTGGATAATCTAGAGTAGGCCTTGTGTCTGTTGTTCTCACCTAGATTTTCTATCATATGACACTAATATTTGATCAATGTCGGTGAGGGAATTAGAAATGCTCTTTGGTAAACTATGGACACAATGTCAGCGGTGCCAAGGCTCTCTGCACCAAGATGTTATTTGCACAAGGTTTTTGAATGCTATATTTCAAGTATTACATTTTCATAACATGATTTAAATTTACATTATGGATGTATTTTGTAACATTTGTGTGATCATGTATTTGTTTTTAATTAATAGGATGTTTTATTTTTTATTTTTTTACCAATTGCTATCTCTTTTACATTTACATTGATGTCCTATCCTTATTGCAGTCATGACTGCCCAATATTTTATCGTAGGAAGAAAGCTCAGAAAGACCTAACTGAAGCAGAGGTGAAACTAGAGCGCTGGCAGTTTTGAGGATGCTGCCTGTGTAGCTTGTAATTTTTTGTATTATCGAATATTTTTGTTTTCCTGAATTTTCTCTAGTGTATGTTTCTCTGATTTAATGGACCAGGGAATTTATTTGGTCCCTAAATCAGGATGAGCATGGTTTATTTATTGTACAGTAATTGTCAAGTCCTTGTTCTATAATGTTAACTAGTTCGATATATCTTTTCTCCTTGCAAATGAGATGGAGAAAAAGTCAAAATGGATACATACTTCCCAAGGCATACCCTATAAATGCAATGTGCACACATATCCCAAATTTTAGGAGATCACACACTATAAAACATAGATCTGCAGGCTTACATATGTATATCTAGACATGCATATAGTTGAATGGATGGATGGATGGATAGGTAGATAGAGATGGATACACAGATAGATTGGCAGGAGCAAATCCAAGAAAGAGAAGGATGCAAAAGGATAGGCACTACACATAAAGAAGCCATCATATTTCTCCCTCTTTCAACAATTTATGCTAATTTGAAAACTTTACTTGTCATTGCATGATTGCACCCGTCAAATGAATGATCCGATGATGATTTGACAATTATACCACAAAATTAAAGGGTATATATTAGAAAGGCCCTTGGAACATTTCTCCCCATCCTCAAAGCAAATTCAGAGTCCCATATGTCATCTTCATGATACTAATTAGAATGCTTAGATGACCAGCCTTAGCAATCACGATTCACAATGATCATGAATAGAACTGAACCAACCATCTATTGATTTGCATATGAATATTTTTCTAGCTGGTATATTGGATATAAAGTTCCTTGTGATGCTCTTCTCAACAAAAGTCAGGCTACCACTCATATCTTTGGGCATTTTATAATAAAGTGTGCTACTTGAAGCATACATTTTCCAACTTTCAACTTCTTGTGCACAAGAACATGGCCTTACCTATAGTGCCATTTTAACTTTTACAAAGCTGTCTGTTCACATTTATTAGCAGGATTTTGGTTAACACCTTAAGGAGAAATAAAACTTGTTGCATTTTTTACATAATTCTGTGCATACATCAACTAGGGTTGTGTGAAATTATAATTATATTAACCTTAAGGTGAAAGAATTTTGTGGACCAAGAAAGGTTAGACTAATTGTTTTCAATACACATGATAAAGTTTGCGTGATGGTAATATAGCCTTTAGGGTGTACTTTATTCATGCACATTTATAAAGTACGTGGTACCACAATGGTACTTTGCGGCTATGTCCCAGTACCCTTTTGGAAGGAAAGGCAGTAAGGATGAAAGGAGGGACCAGAAAGCTCTCGAATACGTAAACTCCATTCCAGAACCGTTCCGTGAGAAGAGTGAAGATAGAAAGACTAGCCAAGAAAACCAACCCTCAAGGCATTGCATTGCAGAACGAGGAGATCTTCTCCTACAATGGGGCTAAAACAAGAGGCCTCGTGGTTATAGAGCAAAATACAGAAGCGTGGTTGAAAAATATTCTATTTAGGCTAAGAAAATTATTCAGATTGATAGACATAATTGAAGGCATGACACGAGACATTCAAGATGATTTTATTTATTTATTTTTAAATAATTTTTTATATTCTCTCTAGAGAGGCAATAGTCTGAATTATGGACATTTATTTTTTTAAAATAATTTTTTATATTCTCTAGAGAGACAATAGTTTGAATTATGGACATTTATTTTTTTTAGATAATTTTTTTTTTGGTCTCTAGAGAGACAATAACTTGTTATCGGACAATTTATTTTACATAATTTTATATTGTCTACAATAGTTTGAATTATGGACATTTTTTTTTTAAATAATTTTTTTTATTGTCTTTAAAGAGACAAATCAAATTGTCTTTATAGAGACAATAATAATATGTGTTCTATATTGTCTTTATATAGACAAATTTTTGGGACACTATATTTTGAGACACTATATTTTGAGACACCCGCTTAGAGACAATATTTAACACAATACACAAGTTTCATTTTGTCTTAAGTTAAGACAATTGAGTCAAATATTGTCTTAAATATCATCTTAAAACCCCCCTACATGTAGTAGTGTTTCCTTCCTAGGCTTCCCCCTTTGAGATAATTCATTTTATCTCAAACGAAAAACAGGTAACTGATTTTGTAATTATCTAGTAAAAGAGTTTTTTTTTATAATCTCAAGGTTCCCTGAGTGAATTCGAAGATTACCTTCACTATTTTTTCTATTACATAATAAGCAAGTTTACACCACACATATTAACTAGGTGGCCTCAACTCTGCCCGAAGGGAAACCTACTCTCTTGGCCACTGGTCAGCATTGTAATCCATCCAAAAACAATATTGTTTCGATCATTCCATCCAACCTAGATACGTCTCTATCTCATGTCTAGACACTACATAACTGTAAAAATGACATTTGCAACATAAAAAGTAAAAGCTAACCACATAGAGCAAAATTATGCATGGGGATGAGTCTAGTCCTTCTATTCCTCTGAGGCAGATGCCACGGGAGTTGGATCCTCATCTCATGCCTCTAGCATGCCATACAACTCCAGAATGCAAGGGATGTGGCGGTCAATTATGTCCATCTTGATGTCCTATTCATGCAACTGAATGAGAATTTTCTCCATATCCTTCTTATAATTCGACATTCCCTGAACTGTCACCTCCATACCCATGGATATCTTCTCCATTGCCTTGCCTAGTAGAATCTTCATTAAGCAACACAAGTATAATGTTTGTATCAACTGTGCGATTCTCCCTCGGGGGTTCCCTAGATTTCGAACATCGCTTTCTTGCTTTACCTCCTTTTCCCATTCTTCCAACAATTTTCAAAAGCAAGCATCTATCCCCTCAAGGTAAGCCTTTGTTGCTTCACTGATGAGGATCTCTACTGATTTGCGA
Source organism: Pinus taeda (assembly GCA_000404065.3). Taxonomy (NCBI): domain Eukaryota; kingdom Viridiplantae; phylum Streptophyta; class Pinopsida; order Pinales; family Pinaceae; genus Pinus; species Pinus taeda. The sequence goes on from APFE031648211.1 coordinate 298,050, forward strand.
CCCCTACGAATTTTCAACATTCTCAGCATCTTATATGTCTGGGGAGCCGAGCCTCTCTTGCTGCGCCCATGTCCTCTTGCAGCATGGGCCATGACCTATTTACCAGAACACTATAGACACCCAAAAAAAGTTAGATTCAAATTCATAAATTTTGTAATAGACCACCTTGCTTGTTTAGGCTTTTCCTCTCCTCCATTTTTCACGGCATACATGCAGCGGTGGGCCGAAGCTCACAGATCCTAGAGGGGAGGTCTTTGACCCTTGCCCGTCATTGTTCCCTTCCCCCTTATGATGGATTGTATGTAGGTCATCGTGCCCCGTCTCAAGTTGAGCCCATAGGACCTCCTTCATTCTAGTAGTATGCTTGCACTGGTTCCATATCCTTGCTCCCTCAGCTCAGAGCTGAATGGTTGTGCCTCTAAGGTCCCTAAAGCTAGTTTTCCACTTAAGATTCCTGGCCTTGCCATCAATCCCATGTGGTTTCTAGCTATCCCAGCGGTTTCTTCACAGACTACACTCGTGGCTGTGACCCGAGCCCCCTACCATCGACTTCCCCCTGCCACTCTCTACAGCCCCGGACTGCCACCATCTTTCACTCTTGTGTTGCATGTCAAATGACCTTGCCTACTTCACCACCCTACATTATCTATTATCTTGCCACCTTTCCCACTTCCCCAAGAGGCATTCATGCCTAGGGACACTGTACCCCTCGCCTTGAGCATGTGGGGGACTACGGTAATAAGTGTCTAGGTACTAAGCATGGCTGCGCCCAAGCTGTCTCGATTAACAACCCGCATCTCGACTAGGAGGATGAGTTGCTGGGCTATTGTTTTCATGGCTATGTCTAGAATCGTGGGCCAATGTTACCTACAAGGGTTTAAAGGTTGCATCCTAGCGTAGGATTGTCCATTGCTTTTCTAGCCTATCGTGTTGATGATTGCACCCCCAATTAGCCAGGAAGTAGACCCCCTTGTTTCCATCTCTCCTAACATGTTTGACTTGTATATAATCAAATTTGGGGACGATTTTACTTATCACTTGGATGAGTCTTGCAGTCCTCCAGCTCTAACTGAGTTTATCCGGCTATCCCGCAGCTTTCTCCATAAATAAGCCGAGTGTTATCCTGGGGATCTTTGAAGAGGCCACCTAGCCTGCCTCACAAGGGTTTCCTTTGGACACCCCATCAAACTGAAGTTTAATGAAGCGGGAGTGGAGGTCATACCCGTCTTTCTTGTCTTCCATGCTTTAGTAGCAATCATCCATGGGGTTGATCATTGTTTCTTCCCTCCTATGTGAATTATTGTTGTTTCACTAGAAAGATGAGGTTTGAATTCCATTAATTCTTATTCCTTTTGGATTGAATCTTCTGACTTTTTAGAAGATGATCTTATGGATCGAAGCCATGATGAGCGCCATGTAAGTTAGGGAGAGGAAAAAATAGGGTGCTCAACTCCCATTGACAACCACCTTCAAACCTCTTTAAGTAAAGAGTTGCGGCTCCTCAACAGTAACATTCCACCCACACTGAATGTAAAACCTACTAGATCCAAAGAAATAGGAGGGTCAATGGTAGAATGGACTTCTTTCTATAGAGTAGTGAGTAGTGAGGATCTTTAGAGTGCCCAAAAACATATGCTTGTCTATTGAATCTATATGTGGCTCGTGAGTAAACTTTCCCATCTCTACCTTGGGTAGCAAACTGCTAGCGTACAACTGTCCATACAACTATTCATGCATGGACAAAGAGAGAAGTCGCTCGAGAAAGGAAAAATAGCTTTGGATGTGGAGAAGCTATGAGTTCAGGAAAAATAACACTTTGGGGGGGATACATGTGAGTAGAACTGCTTCTTTCCTCACGATTCCATTACCACTGTTGCTATTGCAAGATGAACCTACCCACCCGTATTGAAATGCTCCTAGAGCAACCTAGTTATTGATATGGTCCAACCACTAATAATATACACACAATATATAGGTAGTATTGTTTCTCGCAAAGAGCACCACGATTGTTTTACCACAATATTCTTTCTTGCAATGAGCAACAAGATTGTTTTACCGCAATATTGCCAATAGTGTCATCAAAATCAAAATAATAACTCATATCTCAGAACTTCCCTCCCTTTCTAACATATTTGTGCGAACCAAGCAGCCTCCTCCTAGTGAGTCTTTCCAATTGTGGGGAGGCCACCAACTTTTAGTCAAACTTATTGTGGATGGTCAAACTAAATTATTTAATAATACATTTACTAAGGTATACATTTAATATCTAAATAGGATAGTTGCTCCCAACATCTATACATTTAGTATCTAGATAGGATAGTTGCTCCAAAATTGAAATAGTCTATAAAATTTCATTTTAATTTTTTCACTATATATTTAATTATTTTAACAATAATGTAATTTTTCTAGATATATAATTATATTTTTGCCCATCTTCAAAAATAAAAAGAAAATAAAAGCCTTGAATCCATTGCAATAAAAAGAAAATAAAATCTTTGAATTCATTGCAATAATAATAATGTAAGTGTAGCCATAGGCATCCACACAACAGAAAAATCAAATGTAGAGAAAGAATTGGTTTCGACTCTAAAACATGTGCACCTTTGTAACATATGGAATTGGTCTCCACTCTAAAACATGTGCACCTTTGTAACATATGCCACACTGATTATGCCAATCACGCTAATACCATGGGCGGTTTACATCAACCCCACCCTCCAGATATCCCAGTTGTCATTCATTTGGAGCCCTTGTGAAACCCACCTGGAGATCGACGGTGTAGAAGGAATTTGCAGATCCTACGGTCAGGAGGCAAGCGGGTAGTTAGCGTAACCACTGCCTCACTGTTGCGGCGTCCTCTTTCGATCATTTGCAACACACTGCCAGAACCATGGCTCTCCAGACCTGCAACACTTGTGCGAGAACCATGGCTCTCCAGACCTGCAACACACTGCCAGAACGATGGCTCTCAAGAGTTGCAACACTTGTGCCAGAACCATGGCTCTCCGAACCTGTAACACACTGCCAGAACCACCATGGCTCTCTAGAGCTGCAACACAAACCATGGCTCTCTCGACCTGCAACACACTGCCAAAACTCTTCTAATTTAGAACTAAATTTACCCTAGAATATATCATACCCTAGTACCTTGTAGGCTAGAATATATCATACCCTAGTAACTCTTCTAAATTTTCTGTAAGAAATGAATGTAATTCGTGTTGGAATTTTATGGTGAATTCCATAACACAAAACATCCCAGAACAACTCTCTGATATGATGGAATTTTCTGCTAAATTCCTTAACAAACAGACAACACAAAACTGCTCTGTTTCTACAGAAAAAACTGATAATTTCGTTTTCTGGACTTGGTGTTGCAGCAACAGGAATCGGTGTTGCAGCAACAGGAAATAACACTCTGTTTCTGTTAACACAGAAAAAACAGAAAACTGTGTTGCTGTAACTGGTGTTGCAGCAACAGGAAACTGGAAACTGTGTTGTTGCGACAGGTGTTGCAGCAATGCTGCTCGTGGTGTTGCAGCAACGCGATTTTGACGTCAAGCCACTCGGTGTAACAGCAACACGATTTTGACGCCAAGTCACTTTATGGGCGTCAAAATTACTTATAAATTTACAGTGAGACAGTTGATGCTTGGTGTAACAGCAACTAAAACAAGGGCGTCAAATCACTAATAAACTTACAGAGTGAAATCAAAGTGTTTTTGACACTTGGTGTAACAGCAACTTAAAATCAGCATAACAGTAAACTTGTATTTATAAACTGTAAACAAAACTGATACAGAAAACTTAGCTGTTACAAAAGAGGAACGCTTCAGTTCCAGAAATTGATTTTCTCTAACTCAGAAAATCATAGGTTCAGCACTGCTGTGCACTTACAGAAGAGACTCACTATGTTCTTCTAACCTTCGCTCAAAAAACAGAACTGTTGTTCTAAAACTCAGACAGAAAACAGAACTGCTGTTCAGAAATCTTTTGCACTGCCTGATTAATAAACAGAACTGCTGTGCGTTTACATTTATAGGAAAAATAAAGATCTGAATTAAGCTATAAACTAAGCAAAAAATCTGTTGATCTTTATCTCTGTATTTATTGCAGAAGACGGTGATGCAAGGCGGTGATGCCTTTTCAGCAAAAACAAGTCAGTTGTCTGCAGGGGATTTATTTCTGAATTTAATGCTCAAAATATCAGTGGAGTTTTGCGGCTTCCGGATAATCTGAAATTAATTGCTGAAGATCAGATTTGCAGTTGGAATTAATTTCCAACACTCCCCCTTAATTTCAACTGCTGCATACCCAGGCATTTTCTGAAATGATCAAAACCTTTCTTTGGAAATGGTTTTGTCAAGATGTCAGCCAGCTGATCCTCTGTTCTGCAGTGCTGCAAAATAACTTCACCATTGTTAACCAATTCATGTATGAAGTGAAATTTGGTATCTATATGCCTTGTTCTTTTATGAAAAATAGAGTTTTTAGACAAAGCTATTGCTGAGCTATTGTCACAGTAAATGGTTGTGCCATTTTCCTGTTCATGACACAAATCTCTGAGAACTCTTCTCAGCCACACTGATTGGCATGCTGCTGTTGTTGCTGCCACGTACTCTGCCTCTGCTGTTGATAAAGCCACAACTGGTTGCTTCTTCGAAGCCCATGAGATGGCTCCCGATCCCATATGAGACACATATCCTGATGTGCTTTTCCTATCATCAACACTTCCATCCCAATCACTGTCCGTGTAACCTGTGAACATGAAACTTTCAGAAGAGGAGTATAAAATACCAAACCCCTTCGTTCCATTCACATACCTTAGAATCCTCTTGGCTGCCTGCCAATGAGTCACTTTCGGTCTTTCCATAAATCTGGAG
>APFE031648211.1:308988-327972 GCA_000404065.3 Pinus taeda
TTTTGTATGCCATTCTCTCTACAAAACCGCAGAAAGTCTTGGGAGATGTATTCTCCTCCTCTATCTGTTCTGAGCACTTTGATGTAATGCCCACACTGTTTCTCAACAAGATTTTTGAAGTGGCAGAATTTCTCAAACACTTCACTTTTCTGTTTCAGCATATACACCCATGTCTTTCTGGTGTAATCATCAATGAAAGTTAAAACATATCTGTTTCCGCCAAGTGATGGTACTTGCATCGGTCCACACACATCAGAGTGGACAATTTCCAATGGTGCTTTTGCCCTTATACTCTTCCCTGCTGGAAAGCTTTCTTTATGTTGCTTGCCCAAGATGCAGCCTTCACAAAGGCTGTCCAGTTTCTCAATCAATGGAAATCCTCTTACCATTCCCTTTCTGTGCAATAAATTCAGGCCTCCGAAATTGAGATGTCCAAATCTCAAGTGCCACAACCAATTCTCATCTTTCACTTGTTCTTGAAAGACTTCTTGTGTTACAGCTGCAATAGTTCTTCCTTCAAATCTGCCCTGAGTTTGAGAGGAAACATTCTATTGCTGGTCATCTGCACCTGTGCAATGATCTTCTTGCTTGGAGGTTTATCTATGATTGTACACATATCATTTTTGAAGAACACGTTGTAACCTTTGTCAATGAGCTGCCCAATGCTCAAAAGATTACATTTCAGCCCAGGTACATAGTATACCTCTGGCATAGTCATATGCTCTCCATTTCTTGCTCGGATACTGACGTTGCCTTTACCCTTGACAGCTATCTTAGTATCAGTCCGTGTTGTTACCTCATATTTCACATCTTCATCCAGATTGGCAAACATTGCAATATTTCCAGTCATGTGATTACTACAACCTGAGTCTAAGAACCAAACATCTTCTTGTTTGTCTTGTGCTACGTTACATGTTAACAACACATTCTTTGAGTTCTTATTTTCTTCATTTGCAAAATTAACATTCTGCCTACTATTCATGTCATTTTGTTTTTTCCTACATTCATTAGCATAGTGCCCATATTTCTTACAATAATGACATTGGACTTGAGATTTATCATACCTTTGTCCATGAGCTTGCTGTTTGCTTGAACCTTCATCTTGGTTCTGATTGCAGCTCCTTCCGCTTATGCTTGCAGGATAATATCTGCCTTTGTTTTGGCTTCTACCACGACCTCTGTTATTTGTTCTGCCTCGGCCTTTTCTTTGGCTGAAAGACATCTGAGTCTTGAATGCTTGCTCAAAAGAGGAATCTGTTCCTCTACTCAGTCTGTGTTCATGAGACATAAGAGAAGCACTCAGTTCATCTACCGTGAACTGTGAGAGATCTTTAGTTTCTTCTATTGCTACCACAACAGCTTCAAACCTTGAGGGTAAACTTCTCAAGATTTTCTTTACGATCCTTCTTTCTTCAAGAATTTCACCATGAGATCTAATCTGGGTTATTAGCCCAATAACCTGAGTGAAGAATGAATCTATTGTATCAGATTCCTTCATGCTGAGTGTTTCAAAGTCTCTCCTCAATATCTGCAACTTTGCAGTCTTCACCTTCTCCATGCCTTGATAGGCAGTCTTGAGAGTATCCCATGCCTCTTTGGACTTTGTTGCTGCTGCAATCCGTGGAAAGATACTTTCATGTACTAATTGGAAGAGTAAAAAGAGGGCTTTGGCATCCTTCTTCTTGTCACTCTTCAACTGGTCTCTTTCTGCTACTGTCAAAGCAGCCAATGCTGTTGAATCTGCAGGTTCAGCATAACCAGTTTCAACCAGCTCCCATATTCCTTGAGAAGCAAACAACGCTTTCATTTTTATGGACCAATCACTGTGATTTTTCCCATTAAACTGTGGCAGTTGGGAATTTGTCAAACCTGTTCCAGCATCTGCCATCTTAAAAGAAAAGATGCTGACTGTAAAAATTAAAAAACAGGCAAAAATTTTCTTTGCTGAAAAAAAATCTGCTCTCTGAACTTCTTACAGCTCCTACAGTGAAAAACAAACTCTGTTTTTGACTCACTGAGTGCCTAGACTAGCTCTGATACCATGTTGGAATTTTATGGTGAATTCCATAACACAAAACATCCCAAAACAACTCTCTGATATGATGGAATTTTCTGCTAAATTCCTTAACAAACAGACAACACAAAACTGCTCTGTTTCTGCACAAAAAACTGATAATTTCGTTTTCTGGACTTGGTGTTGCAGCAACAGGAATCGGTGTTGCAGCAACAGGAAATAACACTCTGTTTCTGTTAACACAGAAAAAACAGAAAACTGTGTTGCTGTAACTGGTGTTGCAGCAACAGGAAACTGGAAACTGTGTTGCTGCGACAGGTGTTGCAACAACGCTGCTCGTGGTGTTGCAGCAACGCGATTTTGACGTCAAGCCACTCGGTGTAACGGCAACACGATTTTGACGCCAAGTCACTTTATGGGCGTCAAAATTACTTATAAATTTACAGTGAGACAGTTGACGCTTGGTGTAACAGCGACTAAAACAAGGGCGTCAAATCACTAATAAACTTACAGAGTGAAATCAAAGTGTTTTTGACACTTGGTGTAACAGCAACTTAAAATCAGCATAACAGTAAACTTGTATTTATAAACTGTAAACAAAACTGATACATAAAACTTAGCTGTTACAAAAGAGGAACGCTTCAGTTCCAGAAATTGATTTTCTCTAACTCAGAAAATCATAGGTTCAGCACTGCTGTGCACTTACAGAAGAGACTCACTATGTTCTTCTAACCTTCGCTCAAAAAACAGAACTGTTGTTCTAAAACTCAGACAGAAAACAGAACTGGTGTTCAGAAATCTTTTGCACTGCCTGATTAATAAACAGAACTGCTGTGCGTTTACATTTATAGGAAAAATAAAGATCTGAATTAAGCTATAAACTAAGCAAAAAGTCTGTTGATCTTTATCTCTGTATTTATTGCAGAAGACGGTGATGCAAGGCGGTGATGCCTTTTCAGCAAAAACAAGTCGGTTGTCTGCAGGGGATTTATTTCTGAATTTAATGCTCAAAATATCAGTGGAGTTTTGCGGCTTCCGGATAATCTGAAATTAATTACTGAAGATCAGATTTGCAGTTGGAATTAATTTCCAACAATTCGAGTGTGTGTGTGAAATATAATCTTTTTCGTTTTCCAGTTGGTTACTGTTGTAACTACTTGCATCACTAATCTTTCAATTTGGCAGCCTCGGACTGCTACACCATGTCGCTTGGTCGGAGGCTAACCCTAGTTTCCTCGAAGAGTTACTACCCAATTTACCTGATTCAATACTCTAAACAACTTGTTTATTATAATAAACAGGAAGACAAACATAATTATAGTTAGTAGAAGTAGACATAACAAATCATAGTTTTGGGATCTTCAAAAATAAATAAGTAGAAGTAGACATAATCATAGTTTTTTGATGTTGAGAAATATAACGAACTAAAGGAAATATGTAGACAATATGAACAAACACAAAGTAGTTGAAGTATGAGAAGTAAAGAATTGCGTATGCGGCCATGATAGATTTCACAGGTGGCCTATCAAAGCGTGAAGAGAAGGGGTCCAAACAAACCAAAGCTCTGAATTCATTGGAATACTAATAATATCAGGTCAAAGCTCTGAATTCACTGCAATAATAATAATGTCAAAGCTCTGAATTCATTGCAATAATAATAATAATAATGTCAGTGTAGCCATAGGTATACAGCATTGATTAGAAAATTCAAATATGCAGAAAGAACTGGTCTCCACTCTAATTAAAACATCATGTGCACCTTCAATTCAGGGTGAGCTTTTTCGGAGCAGTGCATTATTATTTACAGTTTTACTTCTTGAGTCCGGAGAACTTCAAATATGAATAAACATAACGATTTACAATCAGACCAAAGAAAGAATTAAGCACTATTAGCGTGCACAATTGAATTTAACCAACCAATTCCAATTCGGCCCGTTTCATTTTGTTTGAAAAGACTATACAGGAAAATTTCATCGCTGAAAAAAGCATTCTAAAGAATGGGGCTGGGGCCGCCGATGGAGTCTGTTGATTCTTTTACTATGGCTACGGAGGCGCCGCTGATGGACTCTGTTGATTCTTTTACTATGGCTATGGAGGCGCCGGCGATGAGTCTGTTGATTCTTTTATTATGGAGGCTCCCGCGGGACAAGCCAATTCTCCAATATAGCACGGCCGGCTCTTCGTGATCTTTTGTAGACCAACAAGAATGTCACGATCGCCAGTACTATGAGTAGTACTAGAGCGAGTGACACACTAATGACTACCGTCCGGAATTTCAATGCGTTCTTGGGGCAGGATTGGTATCCGTTGTCGCACAGTCCAGAATTAAAGAAAGCCGCGCGACCAAATTTCTTGACGTCCGCGTCATTGGCTCTTCCGGAGAAGTTATTGTAAGAAACATTCAGAAATTGCAACTTGTGGCGGGTATCAATTGTGAATGGCCCAGAGAGATTATTACAGGAAATATCGAGATAGAGTAAGGAACTAATTCGAGCTAGAGAATCGATAGTTCCATTGAGATTACAACCGGAGAGATCCAGGTATAGAAGCCTGCTTGAATTCTTCTTTCTTCGGAGCACTAGTGGTGAATTAATTGAAAGCAAACTATTTCCAGCCAGAGAAATCTTGGTGACGCTCTCCAAAGTGAGCAGTTGAGCAAGTACCTTGTTACCCATAATCTTGTTGTGGGATAGGTCGACAACCTTAAGTTTTTGAAAGCTTTCAAGATTCAGCGTGTTGTCGAATGTACGGAATCTGTTATAAGACACGTTCACCGTGTGTAACGCTGAGAATCTTGGAAAGACGTTGAAGTTGAGGGTTCCTCCCAATGCGTTGCTCGCCAAATTTAGGTACGTGAGACTTTTCATCTTCCATAGGTCCTCTCCTAAACGCCCCGAGAGAGAATTGTGTGAGAGGTCGAGCGTTTCAATGGAAATTGCAAGGTTTGCTGTTTGGCTATTACTGATGATTCTCTTGTCTAATCTTCCTGGACTGGTAGCCGTTGGCCGAAGCGCGTCCAGAAAGATTAGACAAGAGAATCATCAGTAATAGCCAAACTGCAAACCTTGCAATTTCCATTGAATATTGCAAAACTTTAAATACAGCCGTTCCTTAGCTTTCGGATGTAAAGGCTGTTCTGCAAACAGGATCAACATGATCAGGATTATTTATATCTTTATTTGTGTGCAATTAAAGAAAGATGCTGACAAAAAATAATGGTACCTACGCCTACCTCACTATTCTTTCTCAGAAACAGGAACACGATTGTTTCACCGCAGTACTATTTTGTTTGACCGCAGTAGTATTCTTTCTCGCAAACAGGATTATTAAAACAGGCACAGGAACAGTAGTACTCTTCTCGCAAACAGGATTGTACAGGCACGGGAGGAATATTAAAACAGGAACGAAAATTTGAGTCCGCGCTTAGGGTTCTGCCAATGCCAATACTCATCAAATAATATCAAAATAACTGATATTGCCAATACTGTCATCAAATAATAACTGATATCTCCTAACTTCCCTCCCTTTTTAACATATTTCAGCCCCAGCCAGCTAGCCGTTCCAATTGTGGGCCCGCCACCAACGTCTAGTCAAACTTATTGTGGATGGTCAAACTAATTTATTTTACTAACTTTTAATATCTATAAAATTTCATTGTAATTATTTCACTATATATTTACTTATGTTAACAATAATGTAATTTTTCTTGATATACAATTTTTTATTCTTCATATACAATTTTTTTATTTTAATAATAATGTAATTTTTTGTGATATACAATTTTTTTTTACTATATATTTACTTATTTTAACAATATTGTAATTTTTCTTATATATCTCTTCTCTTTTTTTTTTTTTTTATATACAATTCACACAATAACTACACAAATTTACATAATTTTTATATTGAAATAAATATATATAGATTTTACAAACTTAATTTTATATATATATAAACTTATTCTCAAAATCAATCTTGCCTTGTCTCACATTTGTTTTAGAGTGTTTCAATTCCTCGATAACATATTCCTGTTTTGTTATATAAATATTATATATATATATAATATATATATATATAGGCTTATTCTCAATATCAATCTGCTCTTTTCACAATTTGGTTAAAGTTTCAATTTCTCCAATAACATATTCCTGTTTTTATTAATAATATATATATTCATTTTAATGTTAAGTGGAATGAAAGTTTCTTTTTAATAGTATGAAAAAAAATTAGTTTTTTTATTTCACTTTTTCCCATAGCACCTAAAATAAAGTTAGCATTTGTATTTCTTAATACAGGTTTAATTTGTACTTTCTCTTCTCAAGTTTTCCATAGAAGTTTATTAATTTAGAGTTAGCATTTGTATTTCTTAATACAGGTTTAATTTGTACTTTCTCTTCTCAAGTTTTCTATAGAAGCTTATTAATTCTTTCAACTAAGATGGATTAGATGATCATATAGTATAAATATTTAGTAAAAAAGACTTGAGTAGGATTAAAACAATGATAAGTATTCACATCATATAGTGATCTTGAAAGATGGATTATATTAAACTAATTTTAAATTATATATTTGATTTTTTTATTAACAAATAATTTATTTAATATTTAATTCACAATTTGATTTTTTGTTTGTTTTGTTTTTTTATTTATTTATTTTTTTATCTTTATTTAATTCAGTTTTTTTAACTATATTAATCTGTTTGTTAAATATTTAAGATTCATTTTTATGTTTAGGTTGATAAGCATTTATTATTTTTGAAATAAGATGGAAGAATATATCTAATAGTTGATTTTATTTTGGATGGTGGAGATATGTATAATAATTGTGTCTTCTTTTAATCTTTGTAATCCAATAATTTGTTAATTATGAGATTAGAAATGTCTATATAATTGTGAGGTGAGAGTTGCCCAACGAATGGTGATTATTATCAATGTTCACCATATGTTACGAATTATGCTCAGTATGGGGGTTAAAAAATAAATTTGGTTCAGTTGAGAAAAAATAATAAAAAAAATAAATCTATGACAATGATTCCTCTTGAGTTGACGATTGTTAAGATGACTTTCATCCAATTAAGAAAAATAATAAATCTATGACAATGATTCCGTGTGAGTTAAGGGTTGTTATGACAAGCCTCAACTAGAATGTTATTGCATACTTTAGTACCATTGAGGGTTTGTTGGAAGAAATTAAATCCAATATGAGGGTGAGGTAAAGGTGTCCCTTGTCACTTAACATTTTTGGCATATACATTGATAAGCTAGGAAAGTGTTTGGAAGATCCAGGTTGTATGCTCATGCTTGTAAACAAGCCCGAGAATAAACTCCATGAACAAAAAATGATTGCATTGATGTTGAATTCATTCATTTATACAAAAGTAAGGTAGCTACTGGTCAACTTTTTCTCAGTGACTTATTAACAGAAAGGTAAAACTAACAATTAACTAATATGGTACAAAATAATCTCAAAGCATTAGCTAACATTCCCCCCTTAATTAATTTCAAGGGACATTTGACATGCCAATTAACATAATGAATTATTTCAAACTTTCCACGTCATAGTGCTTTGGTAAAAATATCTTCGATCTTCTGTGAAGTAGGAAAATGTGTAAGATGAATGGCTTTGGCCTCTACATAATGCCCAATCAAGTTATATTTGGTGTTGACATGTTTGCTTCGATCATGGAATTTAGGATTCTTGGCTAATTGAATTGCAAAAGAGTTGTCAATGAATAGAGGAGATGAAGTGTTTTGTTTATTATGCAAATATTCAACTATTTTGCGAATCTAAATTATTTCTTTGTAGGTTGAGTTGCTGCAACATATTTGACTTAAGTGGTAGAATTAACAGGAACATATTGCTTTCGTGATCTCAAAGTGATAGTTGTTGATTCAAGGTTCATCAAATAACCAAAATTCAAAAGCCCATGCTCCTTATCTCCATCAAAATCTGTGTTTGAATAACCAATGTAATTGAAGTTTGAAACTTTGGAATATTTGATGCCATATGACTCAGTACCTTGTAAATATTTGAGCACTCATTTTGCTGCGATCCAATGGCCTTCAAGGGTCTAATGCATAAGCATGGAAAGTATTACTACAACAAGAGTTATGTGAGGACGAGTAGTATTAAGAAAATTTAAACTTCCAAAAAGCTTATTGTACTTTGTTGCATGTTCATTTGAAGCATCTTTATGTTCTACTCCATTGGAGTAGAAAAATGATTACAATCTTGCATTCCAAATTTACTCAACAATTCTCCAATATACTTTTTCTAAGAAATAAAAATATTCCTAGGTTTTTGATCAACTTAAATTCTGAAATAGTAATGAAGTAAACACAAATATGTCATATAAAAAAAACTTCTTTCTCACTCTCTTGTACACTTAGAGAAATCCTGGAGCATTCTTAGAGCGCATTGGATTTGGAGAAATAATGCAAAGGGAAGCAAGAAAGAGCAGGGGGATAATTGGATCAGTAGCTACTGTTGGATTGTTTTGCACGTATCCAGTTGCATGTATGATTTATTTGCTAGGTTTGACATGCATGGTGTATGCATGTGGTTATTTTTTTATGATTTGTCACTCACATGGAGGATTTCCTCAATTGACAATGGTTTTTCCTAGTCTTGTCATTTCCTGGATAACCATGGTGTCATGGCTTTTCCCATTTGTTTATTTTTATTAGTGCCCATGTTCCTTATGGCTATGGGCTTAGTTATTACTTCCTAGAGCCTTGGTTGGACAAATGCTTTGGACACCCTCGAACAACTTGGGTTGAGTCACTAGTCCTAGAAGCTTTGGTTACACAAACGCTCTAGAGCCCTTCGTGGGTTGAGTTACTAGTCCTGTAGCCTTGGTTGGACAAACACTGGATCTCTACGATAGTTGAGGGTTGAGTTACTAGTATTGGAGGTGGGTTGGAAGAAATTCTCTTGAGCCCTGGATAATATAGGCAGAGAATGATTTGCTGATGTCAGTTATGTTTGACCATGAGGTGGAATCACTGGTTGAGGGTTGAGGTGGCTTAGCCTATGGGAGCCTTGTTTTGGTTTTGCTTGGTTTATTCCATGAGATCCCACATAAATTCTTGGAATATGGCATGGGGATGATTGGCTGAAAGGTATACTTTGTTAAGCCCAATCTATGGTTATGTGGTACGTGGAAATCCCTAACTTGGTCAGATTTTGCATATGTTAATAAGAGTTACTTTCTCTTGTATTTTATGAGAAAATGTACTTGTTATTATGTGGCTTTGATGGTTGTTATATCATTGTTATTATTCTGGTTATATGTTGGTTATAAGCATGGTTTCATGACAAATTCTAATTATGGCTTTTACCATGTTCTAATGGGTAAATGATAGATGATTGAATGAATGATCTAATAAATCTTAGGGAAATTATTATGGGAGGGCATTAGAGCATTCTTGATGATTCTATCGTGAGTATTGAATTAGTAAACATATATGTGTTTATAAGTTACATGTATTATGCCCACAAATTGTTTGTATAAATGAGTAATTGGGACCTCTAACTTCACATGGTTGTAACTTTGGCATACAATTTCCTTTTGACTATCATAATACCTCATTTTGAATATCTCCATGAGGAGACCGAAAAAAGATTAGAAAATTGATCTCACACTTTTTCGTTCTCTCTGCTTTCATTGAAAATGTTGTTTAGGCCCTCAAAACAACCTGAGAAGTTTAGAACACAAAAAATTTCCAAAAATAGAAAGCTATATTAAATTTAAGGAAACAAAACTAAAATGAAATAGCGTTGGGACGAATCAGGATGATAACAGTGTGATCATGCGTCACTGAGTGTTTGCAGTTAGTTTTCGACACGTGGACCCATTTTCCATAAGTGCATCTTGGAAATCATGTCTCGCATAGTAACTCTCATCTCATGTTTACCTTGACAAGCTTGTGGATTTCGGTAAATGTGGGAGGGGCAGTTACACGACAAATGTTTGTTTTTTAAGTTTCAAAAACTTGTGATTTCTATATCAATAGATAAACTGAAAACATCCTCAAGTAGTCATCAATAAAATTCAGCATATACTTATTACCATTGGGAGGTGGAACATGCATAGACGCACATAAATCAGACTCTAGGAGACCTAACTTCATGGAAGCTCTAGAAGTAGAGTTATGAAAATGTTGCTTACAATGTTTTCCCAAAATATAAGCATCACATGGTGTAAGTTTTCTTGGAATAGTAGGAATCACTTTAATGCCCCGTTGACCAAAACGAGCAATGCCACAACAAACTAGAAGATAGAGTATCACTTTGTTGAGTTAAATGCATAGAATTGAATGCATAACTTGAAGTTCCTTTGAGTTTTAAGAGTTTTTCTTCTTCAACACTAGTCATAGTAATCATATTATCACATCCTCTATTGATTTCAATAATAACATCAAATCTACGCATAGAATTCCCTTATTTCTCTAAGGGCAACAATATGGTGATTTACAATACCTCTAGTAGTCACTGTCTAAGCCATTACTGGGAACTTACAACGTACAACGGAGAGAACGGTAGGGTGAATTTCTTGCATTGGTGGTAGCTCGAGCCCAAAAGTTTTCTGCTTCTAGCAGACCCTTCTCTCCCACACTCTTGCCAAGGGAGAAGCACAAAACAATGATTTCTAGTACAAAATTTGAGGGACTCCCCCCCTTCTCTTCCAATGCATGCCATCTGACCCAAATAGAGAAACAACTTCCACAACCTAGAGCCCATTTACATTACAGACAAAAGAAGGATTTAAGAAAATAGTAGGGCTTACACCATAAGTACTTTCCCACGTAGCTACACCATCGCATAACCACAATTATGCTCTCATAAAGAATTCCATCAAGGATAACATCATGGGAGTTGGTTTTACAACATATAATATTGGTCTATGATAGACAGAGAAAAGACCACGACCCTTCTTCGGGAAATACAATGAAACAAAACCCAGCTGTGATGATGTTGGTAGCCCATCCCCAAACCCCAGTACTGTTAAGCCAAGCTAGAAGAGGAGAGTCCTAGGGGCCAACTGTAGAGACACAAACCACATATAACCCCATCCTAGAAAGGAGAATTCCAAACTGAATAGACACAGAGACCATGTCAGGTAGAAGGACCTGTGGCAACAGGAAGACAAGCTCATGTAGCTTCATGGGACCTCACTTCCTCCCAACCCCTAGAAAATCAACACCATATAGTCCCAAATCCCTTAATGAGATAAGATGATGCATGGAGGAGATAAATAGATGACAGGTAAAATACTAGTTTAGCCTCTCCCAAATAATATTAGCCCACCACGTCGCCTGGATCCGCATCATTCCACTGTGCTCAGTGTCACCCTTCCTCACTTCTTTACCATGGAAAAAACACTTACTGACTAGTCTCTCAAAGCGATTAACACAATGCCAAAACCAAGATTCGATGTCGCTGGCACCTCATTTGGGCGTATTTACAACCCTCATGCATGGAGCTGATGCACATATTTCCTAAGCATGCAAAGGGTGGTGGGTTTGTACCCCAAGGCCATTTGCATTAAACTACCTCGATGGGATTACTGTCCAACTCACACCCCAATTAGGGGTTGGGTCAGACTTTTGGAGACTCTGCAAGATATGTCTCTTGTCTTGTTCCAAGATATCTTCCAGAGAGTGGAATCTACCATCTGTGGAGTGAGTTGGCAAAGTCAATTCGAGACGTTCGTTTTGATGCAAGAAACCTCAATTTTCTAGGAAATATGCTGCTCTATTTCCATCTCTTTGGATATGGTTAGCGATGACATAGTTGAACTTTCGGAGAAGTTCGCCTATCTCTTGCACCATTCTAGCAGTTCTCTAGTTGTGACTAAGCTTATCCCATTTAGCCCCTGACTCAATTTGTTAACTGTGTTAATTACTAGACTAGAATCTCCTTCCACCATAATATTTGTGTATCCCAATTTAATATCCATGAGAAGACCTTGGACTATTGCAAATTATACTTCATTGTCACTCGCATAGCCACAATTATCAACATATATTAGATGACCTTTCATCCTAGAGTCTCGAAAAAGCCCTCCCAACCCCGCAGGACTTAGGTTGCCATTCGAGGCTCCATAAAAGCTCAACTTGACAAATCCCTTTGGGGGTGCCGTGAAGTGTTGCCTTGAGATCACACCACTTCTGATAAGTTTCTAGGAGTTCGGGGCAATCATTAAAGGTGAAAGGTTGAGATGAAGAAGGATCCTAGCCTCTTGGAGAACAATTTGCTAATCTTCTAGATGCCATTTCTCCACCAAGATTGTTTCCCACATGTGCTGGATGATCCCTTCCCATATTGCTTCCTGAGGTAGATGGTTATCCTTAAAAATCCGCGGTTCCTTTCTTTCCATAACTACAAGTTATTTATGGTCTTTACACCATTACCAAGGTTGTGGGAGACAATTCATTTGAGCTCAACATTCTCCCATTCCTTCGCTTGCATTGAGTGTTCAATGTGGACCACCTTCAGCCATACTTTCCACCATTGCTAGACACATCAGACATTGCAGAACAACTGACACCCACAGAGTTATTTATGTGACACATAAATAACTTGTAGTCTGACATGTGTAAAGGAAAACATTGATGAGAAAAATCCTTGCAGGAGATAAAGGCGATCTTTTTTGAGAAAGGCCTAGGCAAATGGATAAAAAAATTCATAAAAGCGGGACGCTGCTATTGGAAACTATATCATGAAAGAGGGTATTAAATACTCATTGCATAGATCAATTGGAGGTAGTTGATCCATGGCAAGAACCTCAGCTCGGGGGGAATCAAAAGTTATTCATGGTTGGGTGGTTGTGCTCTGCACCAAGTGATGTTTTAGTGGGATTCATTTGTGTGAAATGTTCTGTATGATGCTTTCTTCCCTCTGCATTTCAAATTCATTTAGATTTTGGAAAAAATTACATGATTTTTCTTGTTATGAGAATGACTACAGGAATTGCATGTGATGGTTATACATGAGTAGGTTACCTGTGTTAATTGATTTTATGAGATATTTTGATATGGATGGATGTGACATTCATATAGTCCAAGTCAAATTTAGTAGAGAAATGTAATATGTGGGTTGATGCAATACTAGATATGTTTTCACTCTTTTAACATAAGTGGTAACTCGTTAGTGAACTCCTGTGCATGAGATATGTGTAGGATTGAGACAATAAACACAACAAAGTATGTATGTAATGATTTCCTTAATGCTTCTATGAAGTCATATGCATGAGGTTGTCATATATATTTGTGTTTGAAATAGTTATATGCATGAGATATTGGTGCATGCAAGACAATTAGGTAATAATGTGTCTAATTGTATATTCAATGGTTTAAGACATATACCATGCATGTCATAAAAATTGTATCCAATAAGGCTAATTTAAATTGATATACATGTTGAAATAAGGTGGTTACTGGCACTTTGACTGCAACTATTGGCCTATGATCACGATTCATAGCCATGCTAGTCATGGCAGTTTCATATCAATGCTCCACTAATGCTTGTGTGGGGTTGTCAAGAGTTTTGATAATTGTATGTCATGATTCATTTCTTTCCCCAAGTTGTGGCTTAAGCCTAAGGGTTGATTTAAAAAAAATAATTAATATAGTGCTTATGATGTGGGTTTGTTACCTTGATGTTGTCCATATTTATGTGTATAGTTGTCGAGATAATCATCGTGTTTGTAATAATTAGTTAACTACACTTGTGATGGCCACTAAAACTTGATTGTAAATGAAGAAAATTTTAAATTAATGGATCCTAGGGGTTATTTCCCTGAGTAGGCTCAAGAGGTACGTTACAGCATGATTCCATCATGGTTGTCATGGATAGGTTGACAAAGGTAGTGCGCTTCATTCCAATGAAATCTACATTCTCGGCTAGCGATGTATCACAAGTCCATTAGAGATGTGGTCATATTACATCATGTTCCAAACAAGATTGTGTCAGAGAGATGAAAAGTTCACTTCCAAGTTTTGGAAGGAGTTGTTTGCAAGTTCGTGCACAGAGATGGCCTTTAGTACAAACTATCATCTGTCGACACATTGATACATTGAGAGGGTCACTAGGGTATTGGAGGACATGTTGAGGATGTACGTGATGCATCAGGAGTGAAATTGGGAAGAGTATCTTCCACTAGTATAGTTTGCTTACAACAACGGGTATCATGAATCTTTGAGGATAAGTCTATTTGAAGCATTGTATGGACATAGTTGCAATACTCCCATCAATTCGAGTCATTTGTTTAATAGGGTGTTGACTGGACCAGCCATGTTGGGAAAAATAGAATAGGAAATGAAAGTAATCAAGGATAATTTGAAAGTAGCATAAGATAGGAAGAGGATTTATGGAGATCAGAATAGGTTGTTCAAAGAGTTCTAGGTTAGGGAACAGGTGTACTTGCACATCAAACCGAAGAATATCTCCTTACAGACTGGATCATGTGTGAAGCTAGCACCACAATTTTGTGGATCTTTCAAGATAATTGAGAGGATTGGACTAGTAGTCTATCAACTTGCACTTCCTCTGATAGTGAAATTCCATAATGTTCTCTATGCTTGATTTCTTATGAAGTAAGTTAAAGATACTAATCATGTGATTAACTGGTCTGTATTGTAGGTGAAGCCAGATGGAGAATTCTAGTCAGAGCCTTAGTTTATGTTGCAGAAAAAGGTACTCATGCTCCGAAACTAAGAAATTGAGAAGGTTAAAGTGTAGTTGAAGCACTTTGGGCCCGATGAAGCTACATGGGAGATGGCGGATAAGATGCATGATATGTGTCCTTCATTGTTTGCCTATTGAGGGAAAGCAGTTTAGGTATGATGTTTGGTATATATTCATATGTATATTGATGTAAATGCTACCATGAGCTATGTCATAAAGCTCCAATAAGTGGTATGTGGGTCATGTCATTATAGTTGTCATGTTGGTTTTCTTTTCATTAGAGTGATCATTGTAAATATTGCATCGATCTATGTTATAATGCTCCATGGGTAGTATGTTTGTTTTTTAGTGGTTTGGTTAAGGTATAGGTGTGGTTGAACACCAAGGATGGTTCCACCAAGGGGGAGGGTTCAGTAACAACTTTACTAAAAATTCCATGTAATGAAAGTTAATTAAGGAAAAATAATAACCATGGTTGATGGGACACTTATTCCAAGCTGAATGTTGGGCAAAACACCGTAGTGGGTGTTCATTTGGTTTATTATGGCTAAGAAAATTGGCAAAGGTAATAGCTAAGGCTTTGGAAATGAAAAATGACATTTTTGGCACATTTATTTATGAAAATAATGGAAATTAGAAGAAAAGGAAGGTGAAAGGTCATAGGTTGCATGTGAGGAGGAAAATAATGGAAAATGAATCAAATAGAGGCTTAATTGATAAAAAGGCTTATGAGGATCAATTTGTAACCTTTTGTCAATTCAGCTCTAGAGCTCTCTCATTATTCTCTCTCTCTCTCACTCATGAAAACTTAGAGTTTTCTTGGAGTACTTTGGCATTGGATCAAGAAAGGAAAAGAAGGTAAGAGGAAGGAAGGAAAAATCAAGGAAGAGCAGGACCATGAAGCTACAATAAGATTCTTTGTAGGTATCGATTTCCATGTGAGTTTTCGTTCTTAGATTTGGCATGCATGGTATTGCATGTGGTCCTTTTCCTGTTGTGGCATGGGTTTTCCTACGTCTGACATTTTTTTTTGCCTAGCCTTTCCATTTCCAGATAGCCATGGTGTGAATGGGTTTGCATGTTTCTGTTGAGCTAGATTGCCTGATGTGTTTGAAGATGGTTGAGGTGGACCATCGAATGATAAAATGCATGGCTTAATGACTCATGAACTGGGTTGTTGTTGCAGAAATGATGGATTTTTTGTTTCCTCTGTGGACCTAGGAATCCTCGATTAGTGAATTGTGAGATATATGGTAAAGCCTAGAGATGGGTTCTCTCCATTAGGCCTAGTAATTTGGGATGGGATATGTGGTAAATCCTGGAGAGTGGGTCTCGTTTTAGGGCCTAGTGATCTAGTGTGGATTGAGATAAACCCCAAGAGACTAGGAGACATAAAAATTCCTCACGATGTAGGTGGACAAATCTGATGGAATTCATGCTTGTTTGGCTTAGTGATCTAGTGGAGATTATGGTAAAGCCTGTTATTACATGTTTATTGTGTTGGCCTAGTGATCTGGGATGGATTATGGTAAAGCTCGGTTTCTATTGATGAGGGTGAGGTGGTTTAGCCTCAAGATGCCTTGGTTGGTTCTTTTGGTTTGAGTCCCACATTCATGCTTTGAATATGGAAACATAGTTACCGATCAAAAGAGAAATAAAACGTCAAAACATGAACTATAGAAAAAATCCCAAAAAAACATGAAAAAATAGCCCGAAAACAAAAATCACCATTTTTCTTTTCAAAGTAAATTTTCAATATTTTTTAAAAATAACAGTAAAAACCAATAAAAGACATTTTGTTTGGTGCAAGAAACACCTTGAAATCGAAAAGTGTTGATGATGTAATAACTTTTTATTTTCGGGGTAAATTTTCAACATTTTTTAACATTTTTTTATAAATATCAACACTCTAAAAAACCTTATAATTGCAAAAAAATTCAAGCATGGCGTTAAAGATAAAATATCATGTCTCTGAAAAGCCTCAAAATTCAAACAATTTTTTGTCATGATGTTAAAGATAAAATACTTATAATTTCTTTTGACCATAACATTATAGATAAAATATCGTGACTTAGAAAAAATTTAAAATTTTGGCAATTCTTCAACCATGGTATTAAAACCAAATATCACGAGAGCGAAAAACCTTAAGTTTTCAATATATTTCTGAAAAATTATATGACTAAAAAATCTTTAAAAATGAACACCTCAATAAAAGAGTCATTATACGAAGAGTAATTTCTTTTTTAAATGATAAAAGTATAAATATTTTAAAATCTTAGCCTAACACAACTTGACCCATTGCAACAAAATTTAGAAATCAGCCATCAAATTGACGTGTGATATAGACGAACTTAGCCTATTGCAATCAAATCTTAAAAATCAATCATGAAATTGTTAAAACAAAAGAAATAAAAGTTAAAACAAAAAATAAAAAAAAATTATTAAAAGTTATAGACATTATAAAAAAATTACACTAACATAAATAAATAAATTTAAAAATTAATTAAAAATATTTAAAAATAATATCAAGAAGTTAATGAGAAAAGATTAACAATTCTAAAAACCAAAAAAATGTTAAAAAAACCTTTTTATAAAAAAATACCAATTTAGGAAAAAATTAAACAAAATAACATATAAATAAGTGAATTAAAATATAAAAATAGAAATTAAAAAAAACTTAAAAACTATTTTTTTTAAATAAAAATTAAAATTAAAAAACATTTCAGAAAATAAATAAAAATTAAAAACCTTTAAAAAATGAAAAATTTAAAAGAAAATGAGTTAAGAAAAAAATGAAAACAAATCAAGTTTAATAAAATATTAAAAAAAACATTGTACAAAAATGATGATGATAATGATGGTTAACGTCCACTCAGACCAAACTTTGGTCTCTCAAACCTAAAGAAACAAATGATTTAGTCTTATTTAATATTTTATTCCTATGCTCAAAAAGCTCGGGGAGAAGCCTCTCGAGCTCACTGTAATTTTGACAACATAAAAGGCTGGGAAGGTCAATATTGTGACAAAGATTTTGAAACTGAGATCTAATGTGGTTGTACGTGGGGCACTCTAAGAGGAAGTGATTTTCATCCTCGATGTTCGTATTCTCACAAAGATGGTAGAACCATTCCATCCATGGTGTTGTAGGAACTACCCAATGACCCGTTTCACTATGGAGCTCATGACAATTCATTCTAATCTTGGTTATATTAATTTTATTCTTTGAGCTAGATAAAACAAAGAGATACTTTTGATCTTCTAGGGTGGGGCTTATGACCTCCTTATAATATCTTAATTTTATTTTAGCTGCTAAATATTTCTCACACCACATTTTTTCTTCGAACTTAGAAGTAACAGATTTTTTAATGTTATTAATGTTTTGCAATGCAACATTCTCATCGATATCCTAATGGCTTAACCAATCCCTGGTGTCTTTATACCAACCTTGTTTGAGCCTTAGGTGGTTTTGGCTGGAATTTAAGGCTAGCTTAGGAAGTCTATGGTCTCCTATGTTATTGAGTTTGTGCTTGTACAACAGAAGCCTAGTTATAGCTAGGCTCTCGATAGGGGAAAGACCCACTTCTATAAGGAGAATAGGATAGGGTGTGTTTCTTTTAATTTCTAGGTTATAAATTATAAAACGCTTCTAGATTTTCTCAATCTTTCTCCAGGATTCTCTAGAGATGCTACAACCCCAAACCTCACATCGATATAAGATAAGTAGAGTGACTAAAGTTTCAAAGAGGAACTTATTTCTATCCCACATTATGAGGTTTTCCATTTTAGAATTATTTTCAAGACCAAAATAAGCTTTCCATCCCCCATTAATCCTTTTCTCAATGCTATAGTTCCAGTTGAGCTTGTGATGAATATCAATTCTTATGTACTTGTAGGAAAACACTTCCCCCAAGTTACTATTGTCATACATAAAATTAGTGTAAGTGTCCTTCTTGGATTTGATAATCATAACTTTTGTTTTGTGAGTGCTAACAATCATACCCGTGGTAGTGTAGAAATCCTCAAGAAGTATAAGTTGCTTATCAAGATCAAATGGAAACCTTGCGAGATGAATAACATCATCAGCATAGAGAAGAAGGATGATGACTGCCCCAACTAATATCATGCTAGCACATCCTGTTTCCTCTAAAAAACCTTCTAGCTTGTCGATGTAAATGCCAAATACGGTAGGGGAGAGGGCGCAACCTTGTTTAACTTTGATATTACACTTAATATCTTTCGACCTGTTGGGTTGTGTTATATTCTTTCCACGACTAACCTAC
>APFE031648218.1:5056-15835 GCA_000404065.3 Pinus taeda
ATCTTCAGAATCATACGCTTAGAGAGATGTCGAAACATTTCCGCCTGGGCGCCTCAAGAGTGCTTAATTCCAATGATTTTCTTCCTTTCTCGTTTGTGAAAGCCATATAACCAGCTTTGATACTGCCTTTTCTTGTGGGAGTTTTTGAGCAGATAAGCATATTTTGTTTAAGATATTAAAAAATTAAAAATAGTATATATCATAGATTGCTTTTTATTTGATTGATGTATTCAGTCTTGTGAAATTTTACAAGAAACAATTCCGGTTTTTTCAATTTTGTGCACAGATTCATCTTCAATACGGATTTAATTTAAACTGATGTAACTTAAACTGAGAGGATCTAATTTCTAATTCTTCACGTGAAATTTTTTTATAAGCCTACACTATTTAAATATTTTGTATAATTATTTAACGGATTAATAACATTACATATCATACTAAACTATAATATCATTTCCCCTCCATATATTAAATGTGTAAACTCTATTAAAGAAGTTAAACATTTTGAATTAAATTTAATAAACTTTTAAGGACTTTTTATCAAATTTTCTAAAATATGAAGTATAATATTACTTTAGAACAAAATCATAATAATAAAGATCAAAAAAACCTTTGCCTTTCTGAAATTTTCAAATGCATTTTTCATTATTAACCTTTTAAAAAATAAAAAATACTAAAAACATAAACATAATTTGAAATTTAATCTCTTTTATAAATGAAATATAAAAAGAATTATTTTATATTAATTTCCGTCTAATCAGCGTATCATATATTATGTTTATTTGTTTTTTGATAAGTTGAATTGGTGTAATCAACTCCATATTTAATTTTCCAATATTGTTAGTAATAGCTAAAGTTTTTTCTCAAACCAATTATTTCATAAAATATTAAATTTATGAAACCTATCACTACATTTGAAGCGATAGAATTCAGGCTGTCACTACAGGTTGAAGCCATAAAATTGTGGTGAAATTTATTTCTCAGGCTTATTAATGCGGTCATATTATATATTTATCTTTAAATTTAATAATTAGATGTATACAACTTGAGTATACGACTGCATTAATGTGCTTATAATTTGAGAATAATATATATATTTTATCTTTAAATTTATACCTGTTTAAATTTAATAATCAGATGTATATAATTTGAGTATACGACTGCATTAATGTGCTTATAATTTGAGAAATAAATTAATGTGATTATAATTTGATAAATAAATTTAATAATCAGACGTATACAACTTGACTGCATCAATGTACCTCTAGCTTGAGAAATACTTGTTACCATAGACGCAAGGGACTTGTTTGGGCACTTGTTTCAAAAAGGATGAGCTCTCATCTGAGCACTCCCGTTAAAATAAAATATAATGATGAAAGGCACTTGTTTCAAAACCATAGGTATACTATCTGGCCTTTGCATAAATGCCAAGATAAGCTCTGCATGTGTGTCAAGATAAGTCCTTGCATGTGTCAAGCTAAGTCATGAGCACTCTAGTTAATATAAAATAGAGCAAGATAGAGTGAGCAATTTCGTTGTGGGTCAAGATTATACATTCGACAAAGTAAGGAAACTTAAACAATGACTAACCAGGAATATAACTCTGTTCTTAATTATAACATATGAAACTCAAATCCTGAGTATAAAACTCAGCTTGAATCGAGCTTAATCTAAAAGACCCTAGACTGTAAACCTCAAATACACTGGAAGGACAAGTTGCATAAAGACCCCAGTGGGTGGCAACGTGAGTCCTATCATGTTTAAACCAAATTAATAGGCAGAGGCTACAGTTGGCACTACCGAAAAATATTAAGCTAAAATCTTTTAAAGGAAACTAAAGCACCTTTCACTCTCAGCTGAGCCAGAAAAGCTTCCAAATAGGAAGATATAAACATACCCGGTTCTTTTTGAATTCCTGAGACAGACTTGTAAGTTGTTCTGCCTCCCAACGCTGTGCAGGATGCTTAGCCATTCCTCCCGTTTCTGCAAAGAAAGATTATGTATTAGCTGTAACTTAAAACTCGAAAGAAGGAAAACGATTGACACAGTAGAAAACCAACAATAAGAAGAGAGATTTAATACCTGTAACATATCATTCACAGGTGTGCATACTTAAATTACTATTCTTAGATAGTTATCCTTTAATTCATTCTCATAGTTATTTTCAAATGAAAATTGTTGAAAATATGGGAAGAGTTTGTTACGAGTCAAGAGTTCAATCAATTATGAATTGGCATCCTTTGCTACTTTCGCATCTTGGAATACATGTGAAATACATGTGAACGAGGTTCAAAGAAAATGATGCGAATGAATAGTATTAAATACTAAGTACATGGGACGCGATACTGCCCATTAATTATCCTTTTATTCTTTCTCATAGATTAAATTATTCATTATTTTCGAAGGAGATTGCTGAAAGACAGAAGGGATTTTTCTAAGTGGGAGCTTCAATCAGTGCACTTGAATATTGCCGTGAGCATATGGTACAATATTTGAAATTAGAATTTAAAGTAAGTTTTAGTTTCAGATTATTTTGTGGTCACAACAAATAATATTAAAGACATGTTTTAATTTTTAAATTTCATATGTATAACCAGAATTTAGAACTGTTTTCCGTTGATATTTCGAAATCAGCTGTAATAGAAAGTAATTTTGTGTCATATAGAAAACATAATAGTCTGACATCGTTTTGAAAATAAAAGAAAATAAAGTTGCTTATAAATTAAATTCATATCAACGAATGAAGGTTGATATGTAAGATTTCCATATTTGGAGTTTAATAACTTCAGAATTATTTTATTTACGATAAAAGATATCTGTGAGATCATTTTGCAAATAAAAGAAAGAAAATAAAGTTAGTTAAAAATAAAATTCATATTAACTAATATATATTTGGAATTTAATAATCGTAAGTTGACTATATTTGGAATTTAATATTTCGATTCATTTTATTTTACTTGATGGGTAGTTTTTATGTTTTATAATATTTTTAATAAAACTAATTAAACATATATATATATTTTTATTTTAATTATAGCCAACATTATTTTTTAATTTAAAGAATATCATATTTTCATTTTGATGGACTTGGCCATCATACTGGGCTATGGAGTAACTGAATGAATTTGTCAAGTCAATCAATATCATCTGAACAATTTAACTACTTCAATTTTTTCTAGGGAAACAACTCGTTTCCCTTTATTTTAATATTTACTATACATGGAAATACTTTCATTTTACTGATTAATCCACCTATATTTATTTTTATATTTACTATACATTGAAATGCTTTCATTTTACTTATTAATCAACATATTTTTAAACATATTTAAATATGAGAATGGATATTTTTAGTTTACTTTTTTAATTTAAGTTTTCAGTGCTTTGTCTGGAAAATGCACAACAAAGCTAGAGTTAAATACTGCCGGAGCAGAAAATAGACCCGTATAGAATTGAGGAATTCTTGTCTAAAGAAATACAAGGTTTTTACATAATTTGCATTTGAGTGTTCCATAGATATGAGACCTAACGAGTAATAAAGTTTACCATAACCTATGGCTTCCAAAGGTAATAATATACCAAACATAGTGAAGAATCTAGCAACCGGAAATCTTACCATGTAAAGAGAGTTGGAGAGCTCGATTGGAACTGCAGGCATAGCAGGATCCTTTCCTTTGAGGAGGAGAGATTTCATCTCAGAAAACTTGGCTAATTGAGGTGAATGGCAAGTTGGTTCCTGCTATCATTGCTATATGTCCGTACGGACCCTTACCCTCCAAACACCTAGAGAGCCGACAGTTCTGCAGAGGAGAAGCTCCCCACACGAGAATCCAAAAAATCCATAAAGAGAGGAAAATACTAAATTGGTGGAGCAGTCAATCTGGAGCCTAAACTGCACCAACTCCTGCACTCCAAGAAAGAGTAAACCAACAACCACATTAATTACCTGGTAAGATTAAATGCATCCCCCCATTTCATTAAATTTAACCAACTATCACAGAAAAACAGGGCGAATTCCGTGTTTAATTCCCAACTTCAGGTCGTGGGTTCAATTCGTCAATCTGGCAGACCATGGAGATATTCACGCATACAGATTATGGAGCTATTTAGCTTACGAGTTACGACAACAGATTTTGGAATAAAATAAGACATGTGGGCTTCGTAAGTTGAGACAGTGTTGAGTCCAGTATGAGACAGGTGATTACATGCAGCTTGCCACAAAGTTATGCACAAGACAAGTGGCATATCAATCGTACTTTGGATAACATCATATTACCCTAATATTTGTTTCATCAAAATATGCATTTGTTAAATTTCAAACAGATTATCCTAAGTTTCATCAAAATCATACAGTCTCCCCGGCTATAAGAGGTGCAAGTTGAAAGTTTGGATAAAAGTTTGTTTGCAAGCATATGAGCAGAAAATTTTATTTCAAACATGGGTTTAAACTTGACATGTACCGAAAATTTTATTTGGTCAACGTCAAATCGCTATTAGTCCCAGGCAGGGACTAATAAGATTAAAGAAGTAAAATCAATAATGACAACAAAAGCAATAAAAATGCATAAGGTAGCACTAAACAGCAGAAGATATGGATTAGTAAGTGTATTTATAATTCTCTCTGTTTTTTTTGGTTTATAGTGTGAAACTAATAAACTAAATATGAAGATAATTTATATGGTTATTTTTATAGTAGGTCATTTCACTAATATCCAAAATTTATTCAAAATTAAATGAATGGAAATTTGGACAATAGTAGAATGTAGAATTGCAAAGCTATAATGAAGAATGTTTTTTATATTGAATTTAGATGGAGGATGGCCAGTTTTTTTTTATTGGCATTTATTCTACATCATATCTAAATACCATAAAACATAAATATTTTTTGGGGGAACTTATTCTATAATCACTCTCTTTTGTCAAAGCTAATGGATGTTTAGTGGTCAAATGAACTTTAATACAATGTCTACAACTCTTAGGTGAATGTTTGATATATTGCAGGTCTTAGATTGGCAAAATTGAATAGTTGTTGGTGTTTCAAGGGTTCAAAGACTTAGACAAAAAATCATGATAAACATTGATGGATTGTAGATTAATGACTATCGATCCTTCCGCATAGATTAACTACCTGTTCCTTCTGCAAAAATTAACGACTATTGATCCTTCCACATATAAAGCTTGTAACACATGTCTCGAGCCAATAAATGCCCTTCATTATTAAACTTGGACTTGGTAACCTGCAATGTAACAATGTGGTTGGAAGTGTAAGAGCTACATTGAACTTTTTTTTCACTTCTTTGAGAGGTCACAATTTTTGTTTTACTAAAGGGTTCAAAAGGGGTGCACTTACTTCCCTTAGAAGCAAGCCATATCATCTCTGCATATTTGTTAAAGCCTTAACAATGTCATGTCCTTGGAAAATATAGAAGGAGAGAACCTACTTCCCAATCTTTTTTAGGTGTTATTTAAGAAAGAGAGGATACTAGGCAAAGAAATTGGATGTGTTCCATGTAAGTTGCACTAATAACAAGTGTTAACATAATCTGAATGGAATGACAATGCCTAAGTGACTCATGGCCTAGTCATTGTATTTGCATGTAATTTAAGAATATCTAAGTATTAAAAAACACAACATCAAGGCCTAGTCTACATTTGCATGTAACTGTAATTTGTGAATCATTAAGGTTTAAGAAACATATATTAGTTATAGAAATCAAAATCCAATGTGAAGACCATGGATTATGTCTACATATTTCTTGCTTCAAGTCACATGAGTTGAGTCTACATATTTCCTACTTCGAGGGATTTGAATTGCATAACTATAAGCTTATATGTCATGGATGTAGAGCAATGAAACAAACTTACAAATGCCTCTAGAAGATCCATGATCCGCAAAGATTGGCATGCAACCAACAATGAGAGGGGACAAATCGGTTAGAGACGGGATAGACCCAACCACATAGGGAGAAGAAGGCACATAATAGTCTAAAGGAGGAGTAGACTTACAAAGTGAAGTAGATTAATCAACTCTAGTCCACATATCCTATAGATGAATGAGGGACAAAGACATCCTGGGTGTTGTGGGAATTTAGCAGTTTATATATGAGGTCATGGCAAGTGAACTAGCTCTTCCTAAGACTGAAGTTTAAGCCAAGGCCATGGAGAAACACCTTAGAGGAGAAATCAAATCCATCTAATTCATAGAACATTAGACTGAGTATGGCAAAAGGACTCTTCCAATTGTATGTATCTTTTTCTTGAACGAAGTTGAGAAATTATCTATACAATTTTGCTTTGTGATTTTTACTTTTGTATATAGCCACAACCACCCATGTTAAATATAAATTAAGCATAGATTTTGGATTTTCTCTTTGGTTTCATTCACAACTTAGATTTTGTGGAGGTAAGGTATGGAGGTATCCATTGGCTTTTTTGTTTTTTCACAATAATCATATGTGAATGATTTTACTATACATTTTATCAATATATTTTTCTATGATTTTTGTGGCAAGCTTTTTCAAGCATCTCCATGTATACTTATCAAAAGCTAATCCTCTCCATATTTATTTATCAAAGTTTGTAGCACATGATAGTTCCATGGTACATAGTGTACCCATGGAGTCATTATTCTTCACAATCACAAAATATGGAGGTGTGACTAGGAAATTGTTGCCTTGACATTTACAAAATATGGAGGTATGGATGGGAAATAATTGCCTTGGCATTTATTGAATGTAGAGGTACATTTAGGACAATAACTACCTAACATTCACCCAACATTTGTTCACATTGCCATTTTTTCCCATTTTAAAAGTTTACGAGATTTCAAGAAATTTTACTTAAAGGCCTCAATAGATAAATAATAAAACACCATTTTTTTGTGTGAGTGATATGGATTTAGCATTGAATACTCACTAGATAATGGAAGATATTAACTGATACAAAAGTTGGTGGTCAATCATGAGCACTGAAAATTTCAACATTCAAATCAATGGGGAAAATCATCAAGTGTGGATGGAAATTAAAGATGACCGTGATGATCAAAATTCATCCAATATGAAAGAAAATGATCCATTTTTTTCTCAATTTTTCACTTTCCTAAATATTAAATCCAAAGAGTTTTCTCATTATTAAAAGGAAACCATGACTACTACTACCAAAATTTAGAGGCAAAGCTCCAATGCTAGAGCTTTACATACATTGGATTCATAAGGCTTATTTGCAAAGCAAAACGTTGTCAATGGTGCTTCTTGTGTTTTGAACCATAAAACTTCCATTTGAGCAAGTGAACACCAAATACAAAGCATTATTACCACTGTATTCTACAATAATTTTCTCTCTCTCACACTTACTTCCTGGCATTGTAACTATGAAATAGGGCTTGGCTTAATGTCCAATGTGTTCTTGGTGTTATGGCTGTCAAAATGATAAATATTAACATGTTGGAATAATTAGTATGGCTATGTTGAATTTTATAACTTGGATGTTGAGGAAGCAATCTATTCAAGTAAAATTCATCTATCCTAGAGTCCAGCCACATAATAAATTCAATCTAAAATTTTGGTTGATTTGTAAGAATAAAGGTAACTTGGTTTAAAATTGGGCAAAACCCAGTGAATAAGGTTTTAAAATGCATGGAGTTACAATTGTGTGAAACTTAGTCTACCTTTAAAATTTAAACCATATTTAAGAGATTCTATTACACCAGCGTAGATTTATGTTAATCCCAATTCTATCAGGCACCGAGAGGGATCAATTTTTTTAAAGTGCAACCTCTTTTAAAGTGCAAAATTTCAATAAAGGTTTTCACCTCTAGAGATTTTGGTATATATATATACCAAAATCGCCAGATACACGAAGCCATTGGATTTGCACAGGAACTCCTACATTCGATGCAGAGTAAGAAGCTGAAAGGCATGATCTTAAAAGTGGACCTATCCAAAGATTTTGACAAAGCTAGCCTGCTCTACATCCGTATGCTCCTTACCCATCTGGGCTTCCCTTATATGTTTATCAAATGTATCATGAGCTGCATTTCTGATGTGGCCTACTGTATCCTCCTTAATGGATCACCCACTCCCTTCTTCACCGCCGAGAGGGGCCTCAGACAACGCTGCCCTTTATCACCTCTGCTTTTCCTGCTCATCATGGAAGGACTAAGCAGACTGATAGGAGCAGATCACAGGAGGGGCAGAATTACAGGAATAAAAATTTCGGACAACCTTTCTCTAACCCACCTCCTCTTTGTGGACAATGTGCTCATATTCTTAAACGGGGGTGTGGCTGATACCTATGCCCTACAACATGTTTTTGACCTCTTCCAAAAGGCTATAGGCATGACCATCAATGTTCAAAAATCTACCCTCACTGCCATAGGATGCTCACAACATGAAGTTTTCTACATTGTCCGCCGGTTCCCTTTCCTTACTCACACTATGGAGGAAGGCCTGAAATACCTTGGCTTCAGACTAAAACCAGGGGGATACAAAATCGCCGACTGGATCTGGTTAATTGTTAAGGTAGAAAAGAGACTAAATGCATGGTACAACAGGTACCTTACTAGGGCAGGAAGACTCACCCTCATAAAAGTAGTTCTGGAAGCAACATCAGTGTTTTGGATGTCTCTAGCTTGGATCCCCAGGGGAATACTAGCCACACTGCAAAAGATCTGCTGTAGTTTCCTATGGAAGGGGAACAAACAGGGGAATCTCTTCGCCTGGGTAAAATGGGAAACAATTGCCAGGCCTAAGAAATGGGGTGGATGGGGAATAAAAAGGCTGGATCTTTTCGCTAAAGCACTAGTAGCAAAGCTAGGATGGCAGCTCATCACCTCACACAACCTCTGGACGAGAGTAGTATATGATAAGTATATCGCCCCGGACAACACCTTCAACTTGATCTGCAGAGATCACAGGGCAAGTGGTAACATATCCAACATATGGAAAGCTGTTCTATCCTCCCTCCCCCTCATTCGGGAAGGCCTAACATGGAGGATAAACCAGGGGACCGCTGTTCGTATAGGAATAGATCCTTGGATTGGATGTGGAAATGCCCATAGACTCCCAGCACAGCTGATTGCCCTCCTAAAAAATCGTGGAGTCACTCATATAGCAAACATTGCAGATCCATAAAACTCCTCTTTCTTCCAGCAGGCATGGAAGACAGCACAAGAACTCCATATCCCGGGGCACTGGAGGCAAGACTGGGCGGATTTCACGAAAGCTCTCACTCAGGCACATATCAGGATAACACACGAAGAAGATGAAGTTGTATGGGCTTTTGCAAAAAATGGGAAATACTCCCCCAAAGAGGGCTACCTAAAGCTCATACAACATTTACAGCCAGAAACATTACAACATTGGTGGAAAGCACTCTGGAAACTCAAAGCAACGCCTAGAACGCGATTGCTGATGTGGAACATCCTTTTCAACAAGATCCCCACTGGCTCAAATCTGATGAGGCAAACCTTTCATGGACCGTTCTGGTGCCACCTTTGTAAGGAAAATGACGAAGATACCGAATACTTATTTCTGAACTGCCCAATTGTTACAGAACAATGGACCCTCATCATGACATCTTTCCCCTCCCTTCAGCGTTGGCAAGGGCACTCTATCATAGAGGCCTGGCAGGTCTGGCTGGCGAAGCATAATGGCAGAGACAAAAACATCCCCCTCCTAATGTGTTGGGCCATCTGGACGGCAAGGAACCGGGCCATATTTGATCGTAAGGATCCCCTTTGGTCCTCCATCAGAACCCATATCCTTGTTGATTACAGCCTCCTCCCCGAGGACCCCCCCAGAAACCCCCCCGATCCATCCAGCCTGAACTCATTGACAAGTCCTTTCCATGGGCCTACTTTGACGGTTCAGCCCAAGAACAAGGTTGTGGGGGAGGAGCCATACTATACTTAAGGGAAAACCACTGTTTTAAGATCCAAATAAACCTGGGGAAGGGTACAAACAATTTTGCTGAGCTCTCCACGACCAAACATATCATCCATTTTGCCCTTGAGAAACGCTGCACTAAGTTACAACTTTTTGGGGACTCAAAGCTAGTCTGCAATTGGCTCAATAGAACAGCTCACTGCTCTGCTTTTTCTTTGAGACATATTCTGGATGAGGCACACAGACTCTCAGCATCTTTTGATAATTTTGTTTGTCAACACATTTACAGGGAGCACAACGCAGGGGTAGACCACCTATCAAAGGAGGCAATGCTCAGGCAAGAAGCAGACTGGTTGATACAGGAAGAAGTGGATGGTAGGCACCACCAATATTACCACAGGCCGTATATAGATTTGCATCCTCACTAGGAGACATAACACATCTGCATTTTTTTTCTACCTTCCCATGGACATTTTTTTTGGCACAGTGGTTTATATCAAAGGACGTTGTTTATATATACTGTTATCTCCTTGCTGTTTTTATATTTGAAACACTTGTAATATGAGACAGTCGCATATCCGACCCACCGGTGGTGGTAAATCTTTTTTTGTATGGTTACAGATGATCTCCCTGCGTGGAACAAAGCTCTGAAAACTATATGTTTTTTATTGTACTTCATGAATACTTCTTGATGATCACTTGAACTCCCTATGTGGAGGCTGAAGATGGAAAATTTTTTGCCATATCTTTTTTGAACCTTTTTTGTACATGGCCGCAACTGTCATAAAAACAACATTACAGCCATAATGGGTAGGCTATTAAGCCTCATGATGAATGCCTGGGCATCTACAGAATGTAATTTCTTCAGACTCAATAGAAATTACGACTTTTTCTA